>CAMOHE010040125.1:0-20563 GCA_946598075.1 Artocarpus hirsutus | reverse complement strand
ATCCATAATCGGCTTAAGGACAAGTTCTGTCTTATCTTTTCGATTATTTTTATCTTACGTTCCATTATCTCACCATTGGAAAACTTACCATCCAAAGACAGTATACCATTCGGTTACACCTATGTATCCAAATGGTTGAGCGCTCCAGTTTTCCAATTACAGGATAGCGCATATAAGAGGATATCACTACTCCTAAAGAGGAGCTATGGATTCCATATCTATGAATAACAGGTCTACGTCATCAAGAGTCATGCCTCCAACGTACCGGCATGCATACCACTATTAAGATGTGGGTATCACCCTTCGGCACATCAAAAGACACCAGTCAAGACAACGGGCCCACTAGTCATCTCAGGATTAAGATGCAATACAAATGATTGTCTAAAGTGAATCGATTTGCCAAGACAGAATTATTAATCCAAATCAATTCACTTTATGTCCCGATCCAACACATCGTCACCTATGACAGCGTGCCAATGTTTCTATTCATGGAGTCCACTTCCGATGGTCAAGACAAACCATCCCCCAATAGGGATATAGACAACATAACAATCTTTACATGAATAAAGCGCCCAACTTTATTCCCTCGATTGCGGATCTTATGATTTAGACCGTCACCTTAAGAATCGTGTCTTCCGCATAATATGTCCATCATATGCCCAATTCTTAAAGGTTTAGACCGACAGTCTCAGACTATTGTTTGCTTATCACACATTCAACAAATATTATTGTAAAGAGGACAAGATTTGTATATAAATAATAAATGAATTCTTTATTGATAAAAATGTCTTCAAAAACTCATTACATTTTTACTCCATTAGGGCAAACATGTCTAAGATCACCAACTAGCAAAATGTCATCCACATAGAGCATTAGAAAAACTATCTTTCCATCCTTAATGTGTTTGTAAACACATGGTTCATCCACATTTTATTCGAATCCACAAGTCTTGATCACCTAATCAAATCTTATGTTCTAAGAATGGGAAGCCTGCTTAAGTCTATAAATTGACATTACTAGTTTACAGACCTTAGCTCTTGACCCTTAGCCTTGAACCCATCTAACTGCATCATATATATGGACTCATCATGATAGCCATACAAAAAAATGTCATGACATCTATTTGCCAAATCTCATAGTCGATGGCGGCAACAATGGATAAAAGAATGCGAACAGACTTAAGCATGGCTATAGGCAAAAAGGTTTCCTTATAATCGATTCTTTCCCATTGCGTGTATCCCTTGGCTACCAATCTACCCTTATAGGCTTTGACTTTCCTATATGCTCCTCTCTTTCTCTTATAGATCCACTTACACTCTATGGGTTTTACCCCTTTGGGAATATGTACAAGTTTCCAGACTTGATTAGTCTTCATAGACTTCATCTTAGTGTTCATGACTTCTATCCAAAGCTTTAAATCAACATCCTCCATAGCCTCTACATAAGTGTAAGGATCCTTGTCATGTTCAACTAGTTCAGCTAAGTAGGCTTCACCATTAAACATATTCCTCCTGGGTTGACGCCCAATCCTTCCACTATGTTGAAGCCCCTTTGATTGTTGTTCGGTTAGTTTTTTTACATTGATTGGATTAGTTTCAACTGGAACTCTCGGAGTGATAGAATCACTTGTCAACTCCTCCAATACCACTTTGCTTTGAGACTTTAAGTCATTCATGTAACTTTCCTTAAGGAAGGTTGCATTCGTTAAAACTATAACTTTATTTTCTTTTAGGTTATAGAAAAAACTCCCTTTGGTCCATTTTGGATATCCTCTAAACACAAAAACCTATGAACAAGCTTCCAACTTGTTTGCTTCCTTATACAAAACATGAGCTAGACAACCCCATATGTGAATATGGTTTAAGGATGTCTTCCTATCCATCCACAACTCATGAGAAGTTTTAGGAACTGATTTTGAAGGCACATTATTCAAAAGCTAACACATGATTTGTATGCATATCCCCAAAAGGACAAAGGTAATGTCGAATAACTTAACATGGACATAACTATGTCCAACGAAGTCCTATTCCTTCTCTTAGCTATGCCATTCTACTACGAAGTGCTCGGAATAGTCAAATGGGATAAAATCTCATTCTCTAGTAAGTGTCCCAAGAACTTATCAGAGAGGTATTCTCCACCATAATCGGATCCAAGTGCCTTTATGGTTTACCTAATTGCTTTTCTGCTTCAACTTGAAACTACTTGAACTTATCAAAAGTTTTGCTTTGTTGATGTATTAGGTATACATACCTATATCTTGAGTAATCATCAATAAAACCTACGAAGTACTCATACCCTCCACATGCCCTGATGTTCATGGGACCACAAACATAACTATGCACAAGTTCTAGAACCCCCTCAGCCCTATTGCCCTTAAACCTAAATGGTCTTTTGGTCATTTTATCCCCCAAACAAGATTCACATTATGGTGTAGATTCTACCTATAAGTGAGTTAAAGGTCCATCCTTTACCGATCTTTAAATCCTATTCAAGCCAATATGACTTAATCAAAAATACCAAAGATAAGTCTTATTAAAGTGAGAAGTTTTAAGAATTTTAGAGTTATTATCATTAACCTCAGTGTTAAGTAGTATATCTATCTTAGGTTTGACAAAATAGAGATTGCTTTGCATCCATCCATCACAAATAAAAGATTTATTTTTTTACAAATCACCACTTTATTGTTAAAAGATATTGAATAAGAGTCTTTAAATAAACAAGCTACGAATATTAAATTCCTTTTAACTCTAGTACCATAAAAACAATCTTTCAAAACTAAAATCATATAATTATCAAAATAAAGAATAGCGTCTCCCACTGCTTGAGCTAACACTAAGGATCCATCGCACATCCATAACGTGAAGTACTCATGTAGCAAACTTCTCGTTTTTTAAACCCCTATAAAGAAACACAAACACGATTAGTTGCTTTAGAATTTATAACCTAAATGTCACTTGATTCCTTAACTAAACAAGTTTCAATAACCAAATGTTCACACTTACCTCCTCGAGAAAAGAAGTATGTGCAATTCTTCTTAAAGTGCCCCACTCTTCCACAAGAAAAGCACTTTAACTTCTTTGGGTTCTTCTTTTTCTTCTTATTATTCTTGCCATTCATTGGAATAGAAGATTTCCCATTCTTAATCCTCTGCTTCTTTCTATTCTTTGGGTTAGGATTGGAACTTTATGTAGCTTCCAATTTAGTCTCACCAAGAGCAAGAGTTTCTCTGATTAGATTTTCAAATTCCTTTATTTACTCAATCAAGGTCATGTCCTGTCTATTGCTCAAATTATGTGATGCTTTAAAGAGGATGAACTCTTTAGATAGAGTCTCCAAGACCACAGTCATCTATGACTCAGCATTGATGTCATCTCTATGGGTTTGAGCATTAGCGAGGTAACCCAGGACCAACATCATATGCTCCTTCATGGAAGTCCCCAGTCTTTGCTTGCAGTTTAAGAGTTTTCGAAGAGCCTCTTGATGTTTTGTTAGTGCTTAGCCTATAAATATGTCTTCAAGATTATCCAAGATTTGCTTCGCAGTTTCATAATCTTCATATTAAGCCTACAAGTTGTTATTCATGCTAGCCATAACATCACAATGGGCCTGATCATTAGCATCTTTCCAGCAATCATACACTTAGATTTGCTCGTTAGTGGAATCCTCGCTAGGTTCGAAAGGACATGGTGTTGTCAGCACAAATTTCAGTTTCTTTAAAGAAAGATGATATTCAGGTTCTTCTTCCAATCATTAGAATTCTCGCTAGTTAACATATTCTTATTAAGTTTCGATGATAAAGTATTTTTAGACATTTTAATCACAATAAAGATTCATATACTAAACAAAAGCAAACATTCCACAACAATATAGTAAGATAACATAAACAAGTAAACATATAATTGTGTTTGCATGTCAAAACCTTAAAAAATCACAACCTTACAATGGTAATTCCCAACTCAAAATTGAACAAGCCACCTAGGGCAGACTTGCCAAATTCAATTAGGAACATGGATCCCCTCTAATTAATATATGTCATCCAAGACCCGTCTAATATAGCAAATATTAATAATCATTTTCTTTGGCCATTAATTTCATTAATAGAGCTCCAAGGGGAGGATAATAATAAAATTAACCTTTGAGTGTATAACCATCATTTCAACTATTTTATCCATGATTTATAATCTTCACCTAGAGGTGTATAATGATAAATCATACTAAAATAAATTATCCCTTTATAGATCCAACCTAGTACATGATTAAATCCCTTCCTAGGGGTTGAAACCACCATGTGCTATCTTTGGATCAATAATGGAGGCCGTAGGTCTTCTCTTCAAAAACCTTTTCCTACTTAATATTTTAAAACTCATGGTTTTCTCTTAACATGCATAAACAATTTTTCGAGTAGCACTCCCTATTCCACATGGCGTGTTATCAACATACATAGAAAATCATATAATAATGCAGACAAACAAAGCAACATTACTAAGCCACAAGAAAAATAATAAATAAATAGTCGTAATATCATAGTTCCATCCTAGAGAAAAAAAAAGATTCCAAAAGATCAATCGAAACAAATTATTGATTCTTCCTCTTGTATCTTTAAGTTGTATCCTGCTTCATGTGGCATCCCTATTTAATTCTTCAATCTCTCGTGGATCAAAAGGCTCATTTTTTTTGTCATCATAAAATATCATGTTTCTTAAATCGTCTCAAAAATAAAATCAAAAACTACACTAAAAAAACACCTTTTTCAAAAAATGTTCTACCCTACTATCGACCTGTCGAATTGGAAGATCGATCTATCGATCTACAACCATCGACTTGCTGTTTGAGCTAAACCAACATTTTTCTAAAAAATTATTTTTAAGTAGTTTATCAATTTTATTTTCAACAATTTAAAAATAGAAAAAATTATAAATACAAAAAAAATGAAACTTCTATTATCTCCATCTTCTCAGTCTATCTTCACTTGGAATGATTATTTAATTTCAAAATTTTACAAAATCAAAATTAAAATAATAAATCCTAGACGTTGATGATAGACTGCCATCTAATTAGATGAAAAACCTATATACACATTCTAACCATAACTGGCACAAATTATTTAATTAATAAATAAGTAAATAATAATTTAATCAACCACAATTAATTAAACATTCATTATATAATTTCATGACAATATTTAATTATATAGAAAACATAATTTATGTATATAGCATGATCACAAACCCAAAAATCAATTTGAAAACCAAGCTTTGATACCAATTGTTGGAAAAATGAGTATGCAATGGAATTCTAAAAATTTAAAATCAGAGTATTTTCTAAAACCTAAGTTTAATATGCTAAATAAATAAATTAATAAAAAATTTTACTAACTTCTTTTGTGAATCAAAAAGCAGTGAGAATTTGTGAAAAGAAGAATGTGCCAAAAAAACCTCAACCAACTGATCTTCTTTGCTATTTTCTATCCACATCAAAGTGTAGGTGGTCACATGTTGTACAGCTTTTCCTTCAGTGACTCTCCTTCCAACCACTTATGAATACCTAAAGTTAAAGTTATTCATATTAAATAATAGCTCTTAGGGAGTTTTAGAGTTTCTCAAACTAAAGTGCTCACTGTACACTATTTATAGTAGTCGAATTTGGGGTTAAACCTTCTTAGATTGGGCCTCAAAATTTGAGTCTAAATCAACTTCTTATGAAAAATGCATCAAAAACACTATACAGATTATCGTATGATCGGCAAGCCTGGAGATTGGCCTATCAAACTTACTCCATTAGCAAGGCGAAGTTTCCCATTGACCTACTGTACTTACATTAATCTTGAACCCTATGAATATCTTATTTTCCAACCATGAATCTAAGATAGAGCCTCTGTTTTAATTCAAATAACCTAATAGGAAAGTTATATAATTAAAACAGTCATATATGGATAATTCCATAGAAAATAAAATATTATCTAAATAATTCAACATGTTTATCTTGAATTAATTAATAAAATTAATTCAAATAAATAAACTAATGTGAATTATTAAATCCAATCTTATCAACTTTCAGCAAATCTAATAATTTAACATAAATCACAAATATATAAGAAAAACATGTCATATCACTATAGGATTCATTATAAGCTAACAAAGGGGACCCAATAGATATATATAGTTCAAGTTCCTATAATTAAAAAATCCAGTATCCTAGATACATATTTTATAATTATCAACTCTAATGCTACTCCACTAAAAACTTAGACTTACACTCCTGAATAATATAAAATTATGAAGCTTCAATAAGCTAACCACCTATGAGGTATCATATATGCCATGTCCCCATAGGATATTCATAATCAGCTTAAAGATAAATTTTATCTTACTTTCCTGATTATTTTTATCTTACATTCCATTATCATACCATTGGAATGCTTACTATCCATAGATAGAATGTCATTTGGTTACACCTATGTATCCAAATGGTTAAGCACTCCAGTCTTCCAATTACAAGATAATACATACAAAAAAAATATCATTAACTTTACAAAAAGAGCTATAGATTCCATATCTATGAATAACGAATCAACGTCAATCAAAAGTCATATCTCCAACATACCAGTATGCGTATCATTATAAAGTTAGGATGTTACCCTTTGGTTTATTAAAAGACATAAGTCAAGAATATGGGCCTATTAGTCATTTCAAGTTTAAGACACAACACATGTGATTGTCTAAAGTGAATTGATTTGCACAAATGAAATTATTAATCAAATCAATTTAACTTTTATGCCTTGATCCAATACATTGTCACCTATGACAATGCACTAATGTTTGTACTCGTGGAGTCCCACTCTAATGAGCAAGATAAGCTATCTCCCATTAGGGATGTGGACAACATAACAATCTTAGCATGAATAAAGCTCCCAACTTTATTCCCTCAATTGCGGATGTTATGATTTAGACCATCACCTTTAAGATCCATGTCTTCCACAAAATCTATCCATCATATGCATGATTCTTAAAGGTTTAGATCAACAGTCTTAGACTTTTGTTTGCTTATCATACATTTAATAAAAATGAACATAAAAAGGACAATGTTTGGTATATGAATAATAAATAAAATTTTCATTGATAAAATGTATCCAAACATATTACAACTTTTTACTCCTTAAGGCGCTATGTTTAACAAAACTAATAGAGTAGCTAATGCTCTTAGTTCGAAGGCATCATCCACTCTAATGATAATATGACCATTGTCAAAATTTCTTCAAGAAAAAAATAAGAAAGCAGGAATTGAGTTATTCACAAAAGGATTAGCTGATTTAACTTTTTAACCTACTATCCTCATAAATATGAAAGAACATCAAGAAGTAGATTCCTTCATAAAGAGGGTAAAGATTAAAGTTTTAGAAGGAAAGAAGATAGAATTTACTGTTTCTGAGGATAGAATACTTTGCCACAATGATATAATATGATGAGAAGGATTTGAGGAAACAGACACTGAAAGAAACTCATAAAACACCATATTCTATTCACCCCAGTGCAACAAAGATTTATAAGGACTTAAAAAATTTTTTGGTGGCCTAGAATAAAGAATGATGTTGCTAAGTTTGTCAACTAATGCCTTACAAATCATAAAGTAAAAGCTGAACGTCAACATTCTACAGGAGAATTACAAAAGATTGTAATTGTAGAATGAAAATGGGATCAAATAACCATGGATTTTGTGGTTGGATTGCCCAAAACTTTAGAAGGTTATGACGCAATTTGGATAATTGTGGATCAATTGACTAAATCAACTCACTTTCCACCCGTTAAACTTAGTAACACTGTTGTGCAATTGGCTAAGTTGTATGTTGCTCAAATAATCAGGTACTATGGAATACCAAAGACTATCATTTCAGATCATGACAGATGCTTAACATCTAGATTTTTAGCAATGTCCATCAATGATAAATATAAAACTTTCTTTCAGTTCAGCATTTCACCCCCAAACGGATGGTCAAACTAAGAGAAGTATCTAAATTTTGGAACATATGTTGAAATCTTTTGTAATGGATTTTAAAGGAAAATGGGACAAGAAACTTCCTTGATAAAGTTTGCATATAATAACAGTTATCATGCCTCAATTGGCATGGTGGCATGCGAAGGTCTCTGTGGAAGAAAATGTAGATCTTTAGTTCGTTGGTATGAAACCAAAGGAAAAAGCATTGTCAACCATGGGCTTTATTTGAAAAATTACTAAAGATGTTAAGTTGATTCGTCAATGAATGGAGACTACACATAGTCATTAAAAGAATTATGCTGATAGATAAAGCAAGCCTTTGGAATTTTAAGTTGGAGATTTGGTTTCCCTTAAAGTAGCTCCAATGAAGGGAGTAATGAGATTTGGCAAGGAAATAAAAAACTAAGTCCATGATATATAGGACCATTCAAAATATGCAAAAGGGTAGGCAATGTTGCCTATAAGTTGGCTTAACCTTCTAAGCTGACATCTACACGTAGTGAATTTCATGTATCGATGTTGAAAAAGTATGTGCATGATCCATCGCCTGTGTTAGAATACGAGCCCATCAAAATTAGTGAAGATTTGTTGTATAAGGAAAAGCCAGATAAAATCTTAATGCTAGAGGAAAAGGTTTTAAGGAACAAGACTATACTCTTGTAAAGGTTATATGGCAAAACTATAAAGTAAAAGAAGCAATTTAGGAATAAGAAGATGAAATGAGAAAGAACTACCCAAAGTTGTTCTAATTTTTTAGGACGAAAATTTTTAAGGAAGGTAGATTGTAATATCCAAGAAAAATTCAATAACTTAAGGCTATAATAAAGACAAGATTTAAACAATGAATTTCCTTAGGAATTTCATATAAATATGAAGTTTGTAATCAATGTAAAATCTGTGTAAATACTTATGAATTATGATGTATTTTATGCAAACAAATTTTTTACGAGTTTAAACTCCAAAATTTGTTAAGTTCTTAAATAGTAATTCTAATGTCACAAGGATTTTTGTTAAATCTAAATTTTGTGACAAATATTCATGGGTGAATATTTAAAAACATTAAGATAAAAGTTAAATGATAAGTAGGTAAAAAGAAAGTTAGAAATAAAACTGTCAAAGAATCTAACATCATAGATTCTACAACAAAAATATAATGTAGGAGTCATATAGTATAAAATAATGCAATGTAGGAATAATAATGAACAAAAAGTAAGGATAATCATGGAGGAATGAGGAAGCTAGTAGAAGGTTGTAAAAGGGATACTGACAATATAAGAAAAATTTTACACAATATAAATTTAGACTGAAAAGTCAAAGAAAAAGTTTCACTTTTTTTTCCTCAAAAGTGTGGAAAATTCCATACTTTTCTAAATAATTTTGTGGGCCTTAAGAGGGTAAGAATTCTAACCATTTTATTTGCAAAATGCCAGTGGCCTATAAATACCCCAACACTTGGTGAAACTCAAAGCCTTACTTTCTCCACCTTCTCCAACCAAAACCCCCACTTCAAAACCCCAATTCTTCCAAAACCATATCACATTCTAGCCACAAATCAACTTTAGAATTTAGTCTCAACATGTAAAGGAAGGCTTCAAGAAAATCTTGCGGTAAAAACCCTAGCTTTCATTAAGTATGTTTTATGGAATTTGAAGTTTAAATAAGGACTTTTTATTGGCTATGTTTGAGCATTGCCTATGTTTTGATTAGTCATGCATACCAAGTGTTTGACAAATGTTATAGATTATGATATAAAAGGAAAACCATATGATGTGGCTGGTTTGTCTCTCATATGTTTAAGGGTATGTCAAAAATATCAAAGTTAAAACATAAACAAGCAAAAGCAAATGAGTTAAGCCATTATACTTTTTGTTGTAATAAAAAGTCAAACAGATTTCAAAGATTTATGTTTTTGAGATGCTTAGTGGCTGAAATATTTTTGAGTTTAACATGAGTATTATTGGAAACATTGAAACAAACAACTTTGATGAAGAAATTTTCTATGACTTCCAAATGAATCATGTAGTATAACAATGATTTTCAAATTAGCTACTTAAGGAATTAGTTTAAAACATCTTTAAAAGTGTTTGTTTTTAAAAGAGTTTAGAGCACTGAAGTTGTAGTTCTCATTAAGAGTATAATGGATATGAAAAGAGATTCATAATAACCAAATGAATTTTAAGTTATGAAATTCAACTATAAAGCTTTAGAAGCAATTCAAAAATTTAAGGAAAAATGCTTTTGTTGGGTTTTGTTAGATTTTGTGATTCAAATAAGCAACAAAAAATAAAAATTAATTCCCACAAAACCCTTGTAGGATCCATGCAATTCGATTAGATTAATAAGAAAGTCATAGAATCTTACCAAGATGACAAAAAGGGCAAGATTACTAAAACGAATAGAGCGGGTTCACTCCGGTGACACCCTAACTCGAAATTATTGTAGGTTCACATAACGTTTGTAGTGGGCTTAAAATTCTATTTCTGGCACCCAAGTTATGCAAATGTCAGTAATCCAACATAACCAAATATACAATAAGTATTAAAGTCTTTTTGTCACTAGATGCCTTGATTGAACATAAGTCATAGTTTATGTCATCCTTATACTATTCAATCATATTATTTCTCAATCTTAAGTAGACTAATATTGATAATCCTTATCAATTCATTCCAATATGGCCATACATTTTTCTTCTATCTAACTTATCGAGGGGCCCATAAATTATCTTTCTCATAACAAATGAGGGACAAATTCCTTCTTAATCACTCATATTTCTCACATAATTCACTCTATATCCAACAACAATCCATTCCATCATCCTATTAAAGATAATATTAGAATGTGTCAAAATATAGAACTTGTCATGTAGGAAACAATTGTGATTTCAGGTCAGAGGACTGGGATAATGCTATTGTGATGAGAATCACTTATGACAATTATCCATGCATTATTCTCATAACGGGTCGATCCAATACATTATTTCTCAAATATGTATCTATGAGTTGACTTAGTATCTCATACCCATGATTAGTAAAACATAATCATTAGTCAAACTTCATGCTAGTCTTCATTCATTATTATCCCAATAATAATGACCTACTAGAGATAATTTAGAATAGAATTCAATTTTCACCTAAGAATTTCACTATCAAGTCACATACTTGATGACCTTAGGTAGAATTGACTATTCATGGAATTAGAATAAAAAACAATAATAAAAATGCCTCTTTATTAATAAAATGCAAATGTAACGAGTCAAAATGTGGTCATTACATAATTGGCTTAGGGCACATCACTAACAATCTCCCACTTGCACTAGGCCCAATCAATATTGTATCTAATACCCATTGACCTAGTATGACTCTCATGCTTAGGCTGTGGAAGAGGCTTAGTGAGTGGATCAACAACATTGTCATTTGTAGGTACTCTGCATATCTTCATGTCTCCTCTCTCAATGATTTCTCAAATAAGATGATAACGTCTGAGTATATGTTTAGATCACTGATGTGATCTAGGTTTCTTAGTCTATGCTATGGCCCCGTTATTATCATAATATAAGTCTATTGGATCTGATATACTAGGAACAACACCCAATCCAAAAATAAACTTTTTGATCCAAACTACTTCCTTAGCTGCTACTGAGGCGGCTATATACTCAGCTTCTGTTGTAGAATCAACAACGGTGTCTTGCTTTGAATTTCTCCAGCTCACTACACCTCCATTCAAATAGAACACATAACCTGACTGCGATCGAAAGTCATCCTTGTCAAACTAGAAGCTGGCATCTATGTAACCACTTACAATAAGCTCATCTTCCTTTCCTGCATACAATAAGAATGCATCCTTAGTTCTTCTCAAATATTTAGGATATTCTTGATTGTTGTCCAGTGACTTTCACCTGGATCTAATTGGTATATGCTGGTTATGTTTAAGGCATATGAGAAATTAGGTCGAGTACATAACATTGCATACATGATAGATCCAATTGTAGAAGCATATGAAATCTTATTCATGTGGTCTCGCTTATCTTGTGTTATTGGAAACTGAGTCTGGCTGAGACTAATTCCATGTGACATTGGCAAGAATCCCCTTTCGGAATCTTGCTTACTAAACTTATTCAATACCTTGTCAATGTATGTACTCTGACTTAGGCCAATAAGCCTCTTAGATCTATCCCTGTAGATCTTGATGCCTATAATATAGGCAACTTCACCTAAGTCTTTCATTGAGAAACAATTCCCTAACCATGATTTAACATTTTGTAGAGTAGGGATATCGTTTCCAATGAGTAATATGTCATCAACATATAGCACTAGAAAGACTATTACGCTCTCACTAACCTTCTTGTAAACACAAGGCTCATCTTCATTTTTGATGAAGCCAAACTTTTTGATTGCTTCATCAAAATGAAGATTCCAACTCGAAGATGCTTGCTTCAATCCATAAATGGATCTTTGAAGTTTGCAAAACTTTCCAAAATTCTCAAGACTAACAAAACTCTCGAATTGTGTCATAAACACATCCTCAAGTAGGTTTCCATTAAGAAATGTTGTTTTGATATCCATTCGTCAAATCTCATAGTCATAGTATGCAGCTGTGGCGAGAAGAATCTGAATGGATTTAAGCATAGCAACTGGTGAAAAAATTTCATCATAGTCTATACCATGTGTTTGCTTGAAACCTTTTGCAATCAGTCTTGCCTTAAAGGTATGTACATTCCCATCCATATCTGTTTTCTTTTTGAAAACCCATTTCACCCAATAATCTTTAAACTATTAGGTGGATCGATCAAAGTCCATACTTGATTATCATACATGGATTGCATCTCTAACTTCATGGCTTCTAACCATTTATCACAGTTAGGGCTATTCATGGCCTCTTGGTAGGATATGGGCTCATTTTGATCCACAATCATCACATCATTATTATCAGTTAAGAGAAATTCATATCTCTTAGGGCTCTGATATGTCCTACCAAATCTCCTCGGGCCTTGTGCTACTTGTGTAGGCTCAAAAACTACTTGTTGATCCAGTTGAGATTTCATTGGTGGTTCAATGCTATTTTGTAGTTCTTGAATTTCTTCAAGTTGAACTTTATTCCCACTAGTTCCTTTAGAAATGAATTCTCTTTCTAAAAAGACACCATTCTGAGCAATAAACACTTCGTTCTCAAAAGCATTGTAGAAGTAATATCCTTTAGTTTATTTAGGATATCCCACAAAAAGGCATTTGTCTGATTTGGGTGCCAATTTATCTGAAATTTGACACTTCACATAAGCCTCACATCCCCAAATATTAAGAAAAGACAAACTAGGCAACTTCCCAATCCACATCTCATATGGTGTCTTTTAAACCGCCTTTGATGGAACTCTATTGAGTATAAACACAGCAGTTTCCAGAGCATACCCCCAAAAGGTATTTGAAGATCTGACTGACTCATCATAGATCAAACCTTATCCAATAAAGTTTGATTTCTCCATTCAAACACACCATTCCATTGTGGTGTTCCTGGTGGAGTTAATTATGAGACTATCCCACAATCTCTAAGATGATCAATGAATTCTTGGTTTAAGTATTCACCACCTCAATCCGATTGAAGTGCTTTAATACTTTTACCAAGTTGATTTTGTACTTCATCTTTGAAAATTTTAAACTTCTCAAAAGATTCAAATTTTTGTTCCATTAGATAGACATAGCCATATCTACTAAAATCATCTATAAAAGTAATGAAGTATTGAAAACCTTCTCTAGTAGTGGAACTTAATGGTCCACATACATCAGAATGTACAAGGCCCAATAAGTCATTAGCCCTTTCACTATGTCCAATAAAAGGTGTCTAGTCATTTTGCCTAATAAACAAGACTCGCATACTTCAAATGATTCAAAATCAAATGAATTCAAAAGCCCATATTGATGGAGTTTTGAAATACGTTTCTCATTTATATGGCCCAAACAACAGTGCCAAAGTTAGGTAGAGTTTAAATCTTTAGATTTAAACTTCTTTGTATTAGCATTATAGATGGATTTTTTGTTTGTGTTTTCAATGTTCAGAACATAAAGACCATCTGTTCGGAGAGCATATCCATAGAAAATGTTATCACAATAAATGGAGCATTTATTATTCCTAATTATAAACTCAAAACCTTCCTTGTCCAAATAAGAAATAGAAATAATATTCCTACTCATAGCAGGTGCATAATAGCAATTTTCTAAACCTAAAACAAGTCCACTAGGCAAAGTCAACTCATATATTTCTACAGGTAAAGTAGCAACTCTTGCTCCATTTCCAACTTGTAGGTCCACTTCGCCTTTAGCCAAGATTCTACTCCTCTTAAGACCCTGCACATAAGTATAAATGTGTGATCCAAATCCAGTATCAAATACCTAGGAATCAGAAGTAGACAAATTGACTTCTATAACATAAATTCCTAAAGGAATAGTCACACTACTCTTCTTCTTCTTCAAATCATCCAAATAGAGCTTGCAGTTTCTTTTCCAATGACTAGGCTTATTGCAGAAAAAGCATACTCCCTCCTTTGGTGGTTTAGCCTTAGGTTTAGGATTGGGCTTGGGGTTAGGCTTGGGCTTCTTAAAGTCCTTGGGAGCCTTATTCTTGCTCTTACCATTTCCTTTCCTTTTCATACCTTTCCCTTTATTAACCATTAGAACATCTTTGGTATTCTTGATATTCTATTCAGTACTCTTAAGCATCCCATGCAACTCAGAAATAGTCTTCTCCATATTATTCATGTTGTAGTTCATAGCGAACCCATCATAAGCATCTGGCAAAGATTAGAGAATGATGTCAACAACCAACTCTTGGCTAATCTCAAGACCAAGTTTCTACAAATGATCAAGATGGCCCTTCATCTTTACAACATGAGCACTCACTGAACCGCTAGGAGTCAACTTGCACGAGAGTAATGCCTTTAAGGTGGCAAACCTCTCAATTCTAGCTTTCTCTTGGAACATTTCCTTGAGATGGTCTATCATAGTATAAGCCTCCATTTCCATCAGTTGCTTCTGAAGCTCTGATTCCATGCTTCCAAGCATGAGGCAAGTGAAATCAACAGAGTCATTGAGATGCTTACTAAGCATCCTTTTGAGCTCTAGGAGCATTAACAGTTGATTCATCAGGGATAGGCTGATCAAGCACATATTCCTTCCTCTCTTACTTAAGAACAATTCTCAAGTTTCTACACCAGTCAAGGAAGTTAGTCCCATTGAGCTTATCCTTCTCCAGGATCATTCGTAGTGACAAGTTAGATGTGGTGTTTGATGCCATTATCTACAACAAATATATACATAGAGTACTTAGCATTTTATTAAACAATTTTTAACAAGGCAAAATTTAAATCCCACTAATTTTATCAAATTAATAACCCTTAATATTAATTTGGCAATCACAACAATTGTAATTTTAGTGGGCCAAGATCCATATTTCACCTCACTTTAAGTAAGCTTTGGCTTATCACCTAAAGTATGGTTATTTAGGTAGGTAACACTTTACCAATTACAACTTATGTAACTCTTGGATAAATATAGGATTTGACATCACATGTCCCGGCTAATTAAAATCTCATCTAATGCCGTAGGTCCAAAACCATTTTGATATCCTAGTTAAGTCTAACCATTTCAAATATATAGATATCACTATTATCCATCTTGTCTTACCTAGATGGCTTAACACACTCTGCTTTGGCAGAACCTATATTTAGCAATCCAAGTCATGACAAGTGTTGAATTATGAGAGGCATTTAATGACTTAATATTAAGTGAGGGTTCTACTTTAATTTTATTTTATTCTTTATTATTATGTCACATCACATACATAGCATAATATATACAACATCATGTACATAGCATAATAATAACACAATAAGCGTGTCATAGCATGGTCCAAATCTAGATTGATCTTCATAAGCCAATATGAAGGTAAATGGTCAATCCTGGGTAATCTTCATCTCCATGGATTTCCTTAGATTGCCACAAATGGTCCATCTTGAGCCTCTATCTTGGACCCCTATCTTGAACCTCCATCTATCTTAATCTTGGGCTTTGATTTTACATTACAAATTGCAATCTAAACTATTCTATTTCTACTAAATAAATAAATAAATTAGAACAAACTGAAAAATGACACGCATGCCATATTTAAAATTACAAGCCCAAAATAAAATTAAATAAAACCTACCAATCACATTGGTAAAACAGGGCTATGCTATGCATCATGCAATTTACACTAAACGCATAAACATAATAAAATAATTTCATTAAAGTTAAATTTTTATTATGACCAAAACGATTTATGTGACCAATCAATTCGGGGTCAAGAGGCAATGCCGCTTGCAAGGTCCTAAGGGTAGCCCCTCGAAAGGTAAACAATTTACCTTACTCGTTTGAATGAGTTGCTACCTAAATTCATGAACTTTAATTAATCAGATTACCTAATCTGTTCATAATAGAATTAATTAATCTCTGTTTAACACTTAAACAGATTCATGAAATTTATTGATCTGTTCTAAACTGATCATCCTTGTTTAAAAATTAAACAGACCCTATGATGTATATTAATCTGTTCAAAATAGATTATCACTGTTTAACATTTAAACAGTCCGCCACCTTAATAAAACTGAAACCAGATTTACAATATATGATTTAATCGTCTTAAAACAGATTACTAGATTCTTGTTAAATTGTAATATTAATCAAATTAACAACAACAGGTTACAAGAAACAGTAAACGTATTAATCAAATTAACACAATAAAAATGTTTAATCAAATAAAACCTCAAACACATCAATCTAATTAATGTATAAATCGTATCCATGCATATCACATATACACAGAACCATATAAAATCAATTTAATTGAATTTGCAAGTCACTCTGATACCACTGTTAGGTTTTGTTAAATTTTATGATTCAAATAAGCAATAAAAAATCAAAATTAATTCCCACAAAACCCTCGTAAGATCCATGCAATTCGATTAGATTGATAAAAAAGTCATAGGATCTTACCAAGATGACAAAAGGGGCAAGATAGCTGGAATGAAGAAAGCGGGTTCACTCCGGTGACACCCTAACTCATGCTTTCCATATTCGTGAATGAATTTAGACGTTGTTACTTAGAGCAACGCCCTCTACCGGTATCCACACAAATATACTCTCTCAAAAACTAAATTAGTGTGCTAGCACCCTCTCCTTGCATTAAATGACTCTCTCTAATTTTAGGGTTTTTAATTTTTTTGCCTTTTTGAATAAGAGAACGCCTTTTCTCTTCTAATTCGATTAGAAACCCAAAAATATATATATATATATGGACTTCAAGAAAGAGTTAGATTTTAACTAGGGTAAACTGTAATTCAAATATGATTCATAGAATCTAGACTATGTCAGATTTAATGAACCTAGACATATCTAGTACGTCGAATCTGGATATTATCAGGTTCATTGAACTTAGATGCAGTAAACCCAAAATTCATTTTTGGTCTGTTCTAAATGTGGGACCCTATAGGTTTACATAATGTTGGTAGTGGGTTTGAAATTCTATTTTTGGCCCACAAATCATAAGCGGCCTCTAACAAGACATTATGATTACCCAAGTTATACAAATGTCAATAATCCGACATAACCTAATATACAATAAGTATTAAAGTCTTTTTGCCACTAGATACCTTGATTGAACATAAGGCATGGTTTTTGTCATCCTTATACTATTCAATCATATTATTTCTCAATCTTAAATAGACTGATATTGATAACCCTTATCAATTCATTTTAGTATGACCATACATTTTTCTTCAGTCTAACTTATCAAGGGGCCAATAAATTATCTTTCTCATTATAAATAGGGGATAAATTCCTTCTTAATCACTCACATTCCTCACATGATTCACTCTATATCTAACAACAATCCATTCCATCATCCTGTTAAAGATAATATTAGACTGTGTCAAAATATAGAACTTATTATGTAGGGAACAATGGTGATTTCAGATCAGAGGACTAAGATAATATTATTGTGATGAGAATCACTTATGATAATTTTCCATACAATATTCTCATAGCGGGTCGATCCAATACATCATTTCTTAAATACGTATCTATAAGTTGACTTAGTATCTCATACACATGATTAGTAAAACATAATCATCAGTCAAACTTTATACTAGTCTTCATTCATTATTATTCCAATAATAATGATCGACTAGGGATAATTTAGAATAGAATTCAATTTTCACCTAAGAGTTTTACTATCAAGTCACATACATGATGACGTTAGGTAGGATTAACTATTCATGAAATTAGAATTAAAAACAATAATGAAATTCCTCTTTATTAATAAAATACAAATGTAACGAAGTCAAAATGTAGTCGTTACATAATTGGCTTCGAGCACATCACTAACAGCTTTATGCTGCAATAAATGAAAAATTAATGTAAGGTTCAACAATAGTTTGTGAAGTCAAAAGCATAAAATAGTTAAAGCATTGCTCTAACAGGATGTAGAGCTGGCTCACATCTCATAAAGGTAAAGATTTTGTTGAAACATTAGTGCGAGGACCAAGTAAGTTCTAATCTTACCTATGGCATGAGGTTGTGATTGGTTAATGCTTGATGGTTGATTGAGAATGTTTGCATTTGAAATGCC
Source organism: Artocarpus hirsutus (assembly GCA_946598075.1). Lineage (NCBI taxonomy): Eukaryota > Viridiplantae > Streptophyta > Magnoliopsida > Rosales > Moraceae > Artocarpus > Artocarpus hirsutus. The sequence continues at coordinate 1,921 of CAMOHE010040125.1, read as the reverse complement.
TTTCAAAAAATGATGCGTGTATGTATGTCAAGTCATGACATAAAGCATGTTCACTAAGATAACATATTTAGTAATTGAACATGAGAACCTTAGGAGTGGATCGGGAAGGTATAAAACCCTGCTTGAGCGAAGGATTATTTTAAGTTAAGTTAAATTATCGCCTCGTTGTTTGATAGTCTTGCGCATAAGGTACGTACATTTGAGCCCATAATAGAAGATAAAGTAAAATATAACAAAGTTCATAAAAAAGCATAAATGGAATTATGAATTGCAATTATGTTTGAATATGTTTAAATGTTTTATGAGACATGCTAGAACTTGCTAAGTGAAAGCTCAATTAGTTCCCTCATCTTGTAGAAAATCTTGCCAAGAGGCTAGAATAAGAAATGATGAACTAGACATAATGTGTAAACAATATATGAAGATTAGGTTATGGATACTGTTGTGGCATAATTCCGTTGTTGTTTAACAAAAAAAAGGTTTTGTTGTATAATAGAAAACAAGCATGGTTTTGGTTTAAGTTGTTAAATATGTACTATGTTACAAAAGCATGATTGATATTGTAAAATATTTTAAGTAATATAGATCAGTCATGGTTTTTTGTTGTAAAAAAAGTTTCGATTAAAGTTTTATGTTTTAAAGAAAATTTTTACTTCATATTTTCACGTACAAGTTTATTATGTAAGAATGTTTATAACTTAAGAAGAGTTTTTTTTTAGATTATTCGAAAAGCAAGATCATCACGATATCTAAGTTGCTATCAATAAAGTAAGTTATTTTGAAGTTGGTCATATAAGTAATACGTGCTCAGATCTGCTTATTGTTAATGATTTGTATGGTTCAAGTGATTTGGCTTCCTCTGACTCTAGCTTGTATCAAATTAGTTAATAGAGATGGTGCTACAATCAGATCTTCGGGTACAGTAGATGTTAGACATGTATGCCCTAATGGAGTAAAAATGTAATGAGTTTTTGAAGACATTTTTATGAATAAATAATTCATTTATTATTCATATACCAAATCTTGTCCTCTTTATGTTCATATTTGTTGAATGTATGATAAGCAAACAATAGTCTGAGACTGTCGGTCTAAACCTTTAAGAATTAGGTATATGATGGATAGATTATGCAGAAAACACGATTCTTAAGGTGACGGTCTAAATCATAAGATCCGCAATCGAGGGAATAAAGTTGGGCGCTTTATTCATGTAAAGATTGTTATGTTGTCTATATCCCTATTGGGAGATGGTTTGTCTTGACCATCGGAGGTGGACTCCATGAATAGAAACACTGGCACGTTGTCATAGGTGATGATGTGTTGGATCGGGACATAAAGTGAATTGATTTGGATTAATAATTCTGTCTTGGCAAATCGATTCACTTTAGACAATCATTTGTATTGCATCTTAATCCTGAGATGAATAGTGGGCCCGTTGTCTTGACTTGTGTCTTTTGATGTGCCAAAGGGTGACACCCACATCTCAATAGTGGTATGTATGCCGGTACGTTGGAGGCATAACTCTTGATGATGTAGACCTGTTATTCATAGATATGGAATCCATAGCTCCTCTTTAGGAGTAGTGATATCCTCTTATATGCGTTATCTTGTAATTGGAAAACTGGAGCGCTCAACCATTTGGATACATAGGTGTAATCGAATGGTATACTGTCTTTGGATGGTAAGTTTTCCAATGGTGAGATAATGGAACGTAAGATAAAAATAATCGGAAAGGTAAGACAGAACTTGTCCTTAAGCCGATTATGGATAATCCTATGGGGATACGATACACTATGATATGTCATGGAGACTTAGCTATACGGGCTTCGTAATTCTATAGAGTTCGAGAGTGCAGCTCCAAGCTTTTAGTGGAATAGCGTTGGAGTTGATAATTATGAAATGTATATCTGGGATATTGGGTTTC
>CAMOHE010040124.1:0-21278 GCA_946598075.1 Artocarpus hirsutus | reverse complement strand
AGCAAATAAAGTAAGTTTCCTAAATGGCTTAAAAGCCTTACAATAATATAAAAGTAAACGCATGTTTTGTAAAAGAAAAGGAAACTAGACAATAATCAGGCAATTAGCTAATTCTTCTCGTCACTTGTCGCCACAAATTGGGAAAGTAACTGAAATGGAAAGTAGCCAGATTATTTGCAGCCATAGGATTATTCGGTCCCTTCTAGAACTTGAATCATGCATTTGTTGGTCCGGATGTCACATGCAATTCCCTCAATGGGCCTCTATGCGATAGCTTGAGCCCAAGATGCTTGAATCAGCCCAATAAGCATTTCTTTGAATTTCTTCGCACGAGCTCTCGTAACCGGACCAATGGGAACTTGAATTGGATCTAAATATGTCTCTTCCCTTGTGCTCTTGCTTGTGCTACCTATGCCCTCATCAGTTGGATCTCATGGAAATGGAGATTAGGCCTAATTTGTTTCCCAAGAAAAGAGGGAACCACACTTACTTTTGACGGAGCACACGTTATAAAGCACGGAAAAGAGAAAGCTTTGTAAATGGCTTACTTTGTTGAAAGTGTTGGACGGCTATTCTTTGAACTTTAAAAAGTTAGCGTCGATGAAGGATTTTGATGAGGACATTGGTAGCATAAGCAAGAGCATGTGGGATAAGACATATTTAGATCCAATTCAAGTTCCCATTGGTCCGGTTACAAGAGCTCGTGCGAAGAAGTTCAAAGAAATGCTTATTGGGCTGATTCAAGCATCTTGGGCTCAAGCTATCGCATGGAGGCCCATTGAGGGAATTGCAAGTGACATCTAGACCAACAAATGCGTGATTCAAGTTCTAGAAGGGACTGAGTAATCATATGGCTGCAAATAAATCAAGCTAATTTCCATTTTAGTTACTTTCGCAATTTGAGGCGACAAGTGGCAAGAAGAATCAGCTATTTATCTATTTGTTGTCTAGTTTCCTTTTTTTTTTGAAACATGCATTTTTTATTTCATATTATTGTAAGGCTTTTTAACCATTTAGGGAACTTACCTTATTTGCTTTAGATTTTTGTCCAAAATTCCATAGGCAATTAGGAGCTAAAAATTTATAAAGGAGAAACTACTATATATTGTAATGAATTTCATTCAATGGTAATCAGTTTTTACACACAATTTGAGGTTTAATTCTCTTCGGTTCCTAAACAAACTATTTGAACTTATCGAAAAATTCATGGCATTCATAAACTTATCAATCAGTCCATCCATAGCTGATTGTGGCGTCCTCATATACCAAGGTTCATGCTTCTTGTTGGGCATCGGGTCGCGGTTTCGTACAAAACCGATTTGAAATTTTGATCTTGGAGACCAATTTTGGTTAGGGTCGCGTCAGTTTTTGGTGGGGTTTGTATCAGATTTGAAACTTATTGGCATGAAAACACACAATTGTTATGTGTTGATGCAACAATTATTACCACTTGCTTTGCAAAAAGTTCTAACAAACAATGTAAGATTTGCAATTACCAAGTTGTGCTCATTCTTTAATTCAATATGCCCGAGGTAATTGATACACTTATGCTAGATTCACTGCAATTGGAGTTGGTGCAGACCTTATACATGCTTGAGAATTTTTTTCCACTGGCATTTTTTGACATCATGATTCATTTAACGGTGCACTTAGTATGTGAAGTTAAATTAAGCAGACTGGTGTATTTGAGATGGAAGTACCTATTTAAAAGATGTATGAAGGTTTTGAAGGGCTATTTGAAGAACCAAAATAGACCAGAGGAATGTATTGTTAAAAGTTACATAGCCAAGGAATCGGTTGAATTTTGTTCTGAGTACTTGTCTAATGCGAAAGCAATTGGATTGCCAAAGACTATAAACATTAAGACTAGGAGACTATCTACTGGCAATCCTTCCTCAGTAAATCGAGAGGAGTGGGAGCAAGCTTATGTTTATGTCTTGCACAAAGCTAATGAAGTGGATCCTTTCATTGAGGTGCACATAAACGAATTAAGAAAGGCAAACCAAAAAGAGCAAGAAATGAGAAGTGGTTGCAAGATGAACACAGTCAGACCTTTCGGTTGTAGATTAGAGCACACATCTATGGTAAGTACTCCAAATCACAATATGGAGGCATGTCACAAGACTTGAAGAACCTAGCTAGAGGACCATCATCGGTAGTTACGAGGTGTACATTATATTCTATAAATGGTTACACTTTCTACACTCACGAAAGAGATGAGAAGCATCCTGTCCAAAATAGCAGTGTGACTCTTCATGCTAAGTCTATGCATATTGCCTCTACCAAGGACAAGAATCCAATATATGGGACCATGAACTACTTTTGCTCTATTGAAGATATTTGGGAACTTGATTATAGGAGATTACGCATAGTACTTTTTAAGTACAAGTGGGTCGACAATAACTATATAAAGAACGATAATGACAACATCATGGTGGTTGACTTCAGAAGATTGGGATACAAGAAGGATCCCTTCATTATGGCATCGTAAGCAACCCAAGTTTTTATACTACGGATCCCCAAGACATGGAATAGTCCCAATGAAGCCAAGAGTATTTATTGACAGTGAAAAGTTGCTGAGGATTGCACAGGTGTCCCTTCAATCATAAAGGGATTACCACCGGTTGAAGAGATAAATGATTTTGAAGATGATGTTTCACATTTGCTTCTTGAAGACATGGAATGGATATGTATTGACGAACCCATGAAAAAAAGGAGAAAAAAAAGTTAATTTATTTAAATATATATTTTTGTTTTGTTTTTCACTTTTTTTAAGGATTTGGGATATCTATTTATAGTTACTAATATAGCGTAATACAGTTAGCTGAAACGGGCATGCTACCAACACGAGAGGAGTTGTGAGTAAAATCATGTAAAGGTCTCAATGGACAGTTTAAAAATCCAAGAGTAGCAAAAATTGAGAACTTGATTGTAAGTTTATTGAACTTAAACTATTAATTTGTAATTTAATACCCGTTGAAGGATATTAAAAATAACATGGTTTTGTTGTCGTTTTATAGGATGAGTATATGATATAACAAAGTCAAGGGACCTTTTGAATCTGTCGTTAATGATGACATATTAATGAGGGCACTAGGGAAACCAAAGTATTTAGGATGTGTTCGCGGTCTATCAAAGTATGTGAAGTAGTCTTACTACTTCAATCTCGAACTGGGTTCAAAATTGAATTCCTAAATGTCAAAGATGCAAATGAAAATTACAGAACTACGAGGTCTTATGATCAAAGCTCATTTCCCAAGGATGTGACTATTAAAAAAATAATATACATTGAAATTTTAAAAATTTTTTATAACAGAATATTTTCTAAAGCACAAGTTTGACATACTATATGCATAAATTTACTAAATCTTACTCATCTTGTTTGCCAAAAAGCTCCACAATTCATGAAAAAAAGTAACGTTCTAAAAGAGCTTTAACCATCTTCTTTGATATTCTCTATCCACGACCAGTGTATGTATGGGCACACTCGTACAGCTCTTCCATCGATGGCTCTCCTTCCAACCAATTGAGAAAAATCCCAAAGCTATAGTTCGTGATTTGTGAATAATAGCTCTTCAGGGAGTTTTAGAGTTTCACTAGTAGAGTTTCACTCTAGATCTCTCAACTGGTCTGAATAACAATGAGTATCACCCCCATTTTTATAGAGATTGGGCCTAAGAGTCAGTTCTTATTAGATAAGGACTCAAAAATTCAAATCAGAATCAAATCAGGATCAATATCTAACAAAATTTGTGTGAAAACATGTGATCTATTTCTTGTCTTGTCAACAGGCCGAACTGGTAGATTGGCCTATCGAACTCACTCCATCAGAAGGCCAAACTCAAAAATCGGCCTATCGAACTTCTGATAAATGATCCTTATGAATCGTTATTTCCTACACAAGATTCTTGGAATAGAGTCTTAGTTTTAATTAAAATAACCTAACGGAGAAGTTATCTGATTAAAACAGTCATATTTAAATAATCTCAAGGAAAATAGATATTCTTGATAATTCAACATATTTATCTTAAATTAATTTATTCAAAATTAATCAAACCGATAAACATACATGAATTATCTGATTTTGATAATTCAACAAGTATACCTTGAATTAATTTTAATTTAACCGATAAACAAACATAAATTATTTGATCTTATTGAATTTTTAGCCAATCATATAATTTGACACAAGTCACCAATTATTGGAAAAGCACATCGTATCATTATAGGATTTTTGTAACTAACAAAGGGGACCTGATGGACTTATATAGTTCAAGCTCCCGATAATTATGAAACCCAATATTTCAGATATACATTTCGTAATTATCAACTCCAACGCTACTCTACTAAAAGCTCGAAGTTGCACTCTCAAACTATATAGAATTACAAAACCGGTATAGCTAAGTCTCCTTGGCATATCATAATGTATCGTATCCCCATAGGATTATCCATAATCAGCTTAAGAATAAATTATATCTTACCTTCCTGATTATTTTTATCTTACGTTCTATTATCTCACCATCAAAAAACTTACCATCCAAAGATGGTATACCATTCAGTTACACCTATGTATCAAAATAGTTGAGCACTCTAGTTTTCTAATTTTAGAATAACACATATAAGAGGTTATCAACTACTCCTGAAGAGGAGCTATAATTCCATATCTGTAAATAATAAGTCTATGCTATCAAGAGTCATGCCTCCAACAAACTGGCATGCATATCACTATTAAAATGTGGATGTCACCCTTTGGTACATCAAAAGACATAAGGCAAGACAACGGGCCCACTATTCATCTCAGGATTAAGATACAATATATATGATTGTCTAAAGTGAATCAATTTGCCAAGACAGAATTATTAATCCAAATCAATTCACTTTATGTCCCAATCCAACACATCATCATCTATGACAATGCGTATGTTTCTAGTTACGGAGTCCACCTCCGATGGCCTCGACAAACCATCTTCCACAAGGGATATAGACAATATAACAATCTTCTTATGAATAAAGCACGTAACTTTATTCTCTCACTTGCGGATCTTATGATTTTGACTATCATCATAAGAATCGTGTCTTTCACATAATTTGTCCATCATATGCCTAATTTTTAAAGGTTTAGACCAACGGTCTTAGACTTATGTTTGCTTATAATACATTCAACAAATATGAACGCAAAGAGGACAAGATTTGTTATATAAATAATAAATAAACACTTTATTGATAAAAATGTCTTCGAAAACATATTACATTTTTTCTTCTTAGGGCATACATGTCTAATAGTGCCAGGTCAACGGATGATAGCATCTCACAATACCACAGCTTCAAGGCCAGCTGTAACCCTCCCAAAAATGCAGTAAAAGCTTCATAAGCTCTAGAAGTCCAATTGTCACCTCATCGTCAAGAGCCCGAATAAGGTCAAGAATGTAGGCACTTTGTTGATAATGGAATTAATGGTGGATATGCACGTGTTGTACTTGGGAAAGCATGGACAGAGAATCTTCCAACTGATACAGTCCATGGAAGGCCATTAGGGGAAGAAAACATGCACGTTAGCATCACAACCATCAGAGTTAGAATAGCTGAATTGCCTATTCCAACATTTGAAGCAACAATTATGGGTGAAGCCACCAGATGCATCTTTGTTATTGAGTCTTCATTTGCCATTCTATGAATTGATGTAAAATCTTGTGGATTGTTTGGGTAGAGTTTAGTTTGTTTGAATTGATGCTTAAATCTTGTGTGTTTCTTGAGTCTAAATAAGAATTTGAGAAGTCACAACGAGTGGAAAAAGGCAAGAGCATTGAGAACATCAAGTTAAGAGCCAATTTGAATGAAACGCGAGTGTGAGCAAATCATTCTTGAGTGAAACACGTGAGGGAGTGCTTGTGAGTTTCCTAACCTTTTCTTACAGACTTTAAACATGTTTCACAATCTAGAAGATAATTCAACTAAAGAGGTCCAACAACAAACCATTCCGAACCTACAGTTACAAGCTTTGATGGGGGAATTGAAACAGATGATGAGAGCTGAATTGGAACCTTTACACGAGAGAATGGATAGGTTGGAAGAGGGGGCACCTAGAGGGCAGCGCCACAATAACCCCATTAGGCAACCTAGACGTGTACACCATGGTAAACAATAGGGGGATATAGAGGATGATGATGACTTGGAGGAGTTTGATGTTCCACCTAATAACTGAGGTAGGTTTGGGCGTGGTTTAGGGAATAGAGAAGATAGGCTAGGTAGGCAGAGGCGGGATGACAACTTAGGAAGCATCAAGGTGAAGATTCCATCCTTCCAAGGAAAAAAAGATCCTGAGGTGTATTTAGAGTGGGAGAAGAGGATGGAGATGGTCTTCGATTCCACAACTACTATGAGTTGAAAAAGGTAAAACTCGCTGCAATTGAATTCACTGACTAAGCTATTGTTTGGTGGGATTAGTTATTGAAGGATAGAAGAAGAAACGGAGAGAGCGAACTGTTGAGACGTGGGAGGAAATGAAAGCATTCATGCGCAGACGATTCATCCCGAGTTACTACCATAGGGAGTTGTACAACAAGCTCCAACACCTCACACAAGGTAATAGGAGTGTTGATGAATATCATAAAGAGATGGAGGTCGCCATGATCCGCACAAATGTAGTGGAGGACCGGGAGGCCACTATGGTTAGGTTCTTGCATGGTTTAAACCGTGAGATTGCAGATGTGGTAGAAATGCAACATTATGTGGAGCTGACAGATATGGTGCACCAAGCCATCAAAGTGGAGCAGCAATTGAGGTGAAGAAACATGGCTAGGAGGGGATCTAACATGGCTACCTCAAACACATGGAGACTAGCCCCTAAACAGGAAGAATTTCTAGCAAACAAGCCAAAGACTGAACCCTCTAAGGATGCCAAACAAGTTGTCACACCTAAACAAGGTAACATTGAATTTCCTACCTCAAAAAGTCGTGACATTAAGTGCTTTAAATGTCAAGGCAGGGGTCACATATCTCGCGAATGTCCAAACAAGAGAGTAATGGTGATTACAGTTCAAGGAGAGATTGTTTCAAAGGATGAAGAAAAAGAAGAAGTAGATGACATGCCACCTCTCGAAGATGCCTATGAAGGGGAGTGTGCTGTAGTTGGAGAGTCATTAGTGGCAAGACGAGTTTTCAATGCACAGTCTAAAGAAGAAGAGAATAATCAGTGAGAGAATTTGTTCCATGCACGGTGTTTTGTGAATAACAAGGTTTGTACCCTGATAATAGATGGAAGAAGTTGTACAAATGTGGCCAGCACTGAGTTAGTATAGAAATTGGCGTTACCTACCTTGAAGCATCGAAGGCCATACTGACTTCAATGGCTGAATGATAGTGGTGAGATCAAGGTTATTAAACAGGTGATGGTGGCATTTTCTATTGGAAAGTATGAGGACAAGGTGCTTTGTGATGTTGTTCCCCATGAATGCTTGTCACCTCTTGTTGGGAAGGCCGTGGTAGTTCGATCGATGAATCGCACATGATGGTTTCACCAATAGGTACTCTTTTACCTTGAATAAACAGCCAATGTCACTTGTACCATTGACTCCAAAACAAGTTCTTGAAGATCAATTAAAAATACAAAGAGCGAGTGAAAAAAGAAAAGAGAAAGAGAGGGAGGCTGAACATAAGAGAAAAGAAAAACAGAGGACAGAAAAAGAGAGTGGGAAAATAAAGAGAGAAAAAGAGAAAGGAGAGAGTTTGACCTTAATGTGTGCGAGAAAAGAAAAATACAATTTCATTGCAAAGAAAAGTGAGATCAAGAAAGCTTTAATTTCTTATCAGCCCCTTATAGTACTTATGTACGAGAGGCCTTTTTAAATACTAATGATCTTGTGGGGTCTTTACCGAGCAGTGTTGTTTCCCTTTTGCAGGAGTTCGAGGATGTATTTCCTAAAGAGTTGCCTCCTAGCTTACCTCCAATTCAAGGAATTGAGCATCAAATTGACTTCATACCCAGTGCTTCAATTCCAAATCGGCCTACCTATAGAAGTAATCTTGAGGAGACAAGGGAACTTCAAAGGCAAGTAGGTGAGTTATTGGAGGAGGGATATGTGTGTGAAAGTATGAGTCATTGTGCGGTTTCGGTGTTACTAGTGCCTAAGAAGGATGGGACATGGAGAATGTGTGTAGATTGCCGAGCCATCAACAACATTATGGTAAAGTATTGTCATCCCATTCCTAGACTAGATGATATGCTGGATGAATTGCATGGTTCTTGTGTTTTTACCAACATTGATCTTAAGAGTGGATATAACCAAATTAGGATGAAGGAAGGTGATGAGTGGAAAACTATGTTTAAGACAAAATATGGTTTGTATGAATGGTTAGTTATGCCTTTCAAATTAACTAATGCACCTAGCACTTTCATGAGACTTATGAACCATGTTTTGCATGCTTACATTAGTCAATTTGTAGTCGTCTACTTTGATGTTATCCTGATTTACAACAAAAACTCGCATGATTATGTTGAACATTTAAAACTTGTTTTAGATGTTTTAAGGAAAGAAAAGTTGTTTGCTAACAACAAGAAATGTACCTTTTGCACAAATAAGCTTGTATTTCTTGGTTTTGTTGTGAGTGCGCAAGGTATACATGTTGATGAGGAAAGGTGAAGGCAATCCAAGATTGTCCAACTCCTACGACCATAGGGCAGGTGAGAAGTTTTCATGGCTTGGCTAGTTTCTACCAGTGTTTTGTTCAGCACTTTAGTAGCGTTGCTGCACCTTTGACAGAAGTCATCAAGAAGAACGTTCTATTTAAGTGGGGAAAGGAACAAGAAAAGGCATTGAAACTGATCAAGGAGAATTTAACAAATGCACCTCTACTTGTTTTACCTAACTTTACTAAAACATGTGAAATTGAGTGTGATGCCTTAGGTACAGGTATTGGAGGCGTTTTGATGCAAGGAGGAAGACAGGTTGTGCATATTTTAGTGAAAAGTTGAGTGGGATAGCTCTAAATTATCCCACTTATGATAAGGAGATGTATGCATTGGTTCGAACCTTAGAGACTTGGCAGCATTATCTTTGGCTGAAGGAGTTTGTGATTCATACAGATCATGAATCCTTTAAGCATTTCAAGGGGCAACACAAATTGAATAAACGCCATGCCAAGTGGGTAGAATTCATTGAGACATTCCCATATGTGATCAAATATAAGCAAGGTAAGGAAAACATAGTTGTCGATGCACTATCTCGCAGGTATGCCTTACTTTCAACCCTTGATGCTAAGTTGCTTCGATTTGAGTACATTAAATAATTGTATGCATTGAATTCTGATTTTGGAGTTGTGTTTAAAGATTGCACAAAGGGGGCATGTGGAAAATACTACTTACACGAGGGTTTCTTGTTTCGAGAAAACAAACTTTGCATTCCTCATTCTTCTTTGCGTGAGTTGTTAGTTAGAGAAGCACATGCCGGTAGTTTAATGTGTCACTTTGGAGTTGCTAAGACTTTAGGAGTTTTGCATGAGCATTTCTTTTGGCCATATATGAAGCGTGATGTTGAGAGGATTTGTGGGAGATGTATTACATGTAGACAAGCTAAGTCTAGGCTGCAACCACATGGGTTATATATGCCACTTCCTATTCCTAGAGAACCTTGGGTTGACATCTCTATGGATTTTGTGTTGGGGTTACCTAGGACTAAAAGGGGGAGAGATTCTATGTTTGTGGTAGTTGATAGGTTTTCTAAGATGGCACACTTCATTGCATGTCATAAAGCTGATGATGCATCACATATAGCTGATTTGTTCTTCAAGGAGATTGTTAGGTTGCATGGCATGCCTAGGAGTATTGTTTCTGATAGAGATGCAAAGTTCTTGAGTTACTTTTTGAAGACCTTGTGGGCAAAGTTGGGGACTAAGCTATTATTTTCTACTACTTGTCACCCATAGCCTGATGATCAAACTGAAGTAGTGAACAGGACTTTATCTACTCTATTACGTGTTGTCATTCAAAAGAATTTAAAAACTTGGGAAGATTAAACGCCTTATGTTGAGTTTGTTTATAATAGATATGTTCACTCTGCAACTAAGTTTTCACTGTTTGAAGTTGTTTATGGTTTTAATCCATTGACTCCTTTGGATTTATCTCCTTTACCTTTAAATGAACGAGTTAAATTGGATGGCAAGAAAAATGCTGATTTTGTTTGGCAAATTCATGAGAAGGCAAGACAAAACATAGAGAAGCGTACCGAGCAATATGCAAGACAAGCCAACAAGGACCACAAGCAGGTGGTGTTTGAACCGGGAGATTGGGTGTGGCTGCATATGAGAAAGGAATGCTTCCCTGAACAAAAGCATTTAAAACTCCTTACAAGGGGTGATGGACCATTTCAAGTGGTGGAACGCATTAATGACAATGCCTACAAACTTGATTTACTAGGTGAGTATGGTGTTAGTGCTAGTTTTAATGTTTCTGACTTATCTCCTTTTGATGCAGGTGACAATTTGAGGACAAATCCTTTTCAAGAGGGGGAGAATGATGCTAGTAGTGGAGCTATACAAGTTAAGAGCCATGTTTGTGATCCCTTAAGCCGTTCAAGTGTCCAATCACAAGATCTAAGGCCAAGCAATTCAAGGAAGCATTGAACGGGCTCATTCAACAAGTTTGTGACATGTCACATAAATGGAGACCCTGTATGGGCCTAAATCAATCACAAGAGAGCCTAGTCACTATGATTAAGGTTCTTGAAGATTCACATTGATGATGATGCATGATTCCAGTAAATTGTGGGGCAAACTTATAATTTTGGGAAACCTTCTTATTTTGGATCGACACGTGGGTGCCATGTCATCAAGCTCGAGTCTCATCATCAAATTATTTTTCTAATGTAATTTTTGTGATTTCTTAGTTGCCAAACTCGATTTTGTTCGGCAAGAAAACAAACCTGGATATTTTCCTTTTTTCTAGATTAGGTTAGGCGCATTTTAAGGGATAAAATTAGCTACTTTCTTTTTATATTATTTATATTAGATAAGAGCTAGTAAAGTTGGATTTTAGGGCTTAATTTTGCATGGGAACACTTTTGATTAGGGATTCTTTTGGGTTGAAAATCGTTCTTATAATTGTAAACACTTTGTTATTCTAATTTTAATCAATCAGATCATTATTTATGACTTTTGGTGAGACTTTCTTGTGTTTTTCTTATTTTCTTGAGAAGACTCTTTGAACTTATCAAGATTAATCTTGTGGCGTTTAACAAACTGACTTATCATCTAGAGTTTAAGTGTTCTTGCAAATTCTAGGTATGGTGTCTTCCTATCTGTGGTTCTTGGTTCGTATCTATCTAGATTACTTGTCAAGGCTTGACAAACATGTGTCTTAAGGGATTAGGAGTTTGATTCCAGATTTGGTGTCTGGTCTTGTGGCGTTAGTCGGTGGGGTTCATATTAGTATGAATGTTTAACACCTCATTAAGTAGGTGAGTATATTGAATTAAGAACACTAAAGCTAACCAAGGTGAAGCCACCTCATGGTGAAGTAAATTAAGGTGTGTTCTTGGTTGTTTAAAAAAGATAAAAGAAACTAGGTACCATTTCTATACCTAAAAACTTTTATCTACTCTCCAAGCTCTAAAACTTCATTTCCCTATCTATATTTGTGAGAAAAAGAAAACTTCTTAGTGGTTTGTCAAGTTTTGGGCAACAAAACACAAGAAAACCCTAACTAGGTCATGGTAAGGGGCTGCTTTGGTTTATAGGATGTATGGTGTTATTTCAAGGGCTTTTCATTTGAGTTTTGATGAGATATTTGAACTTAATGACCTATAATATGTCAAGAATATCCCCACAAAATGGTTTAAGTAAATTCAATTGGGAGATAGTGGTTTCAAGTTCTTTTTGGTGCCTATCTAGAATTAGTAATTTTTGAAGTGCTTCAAGTTTTGTCTTTATTTCCTAGGCTAGGAGGCTCATTTAAAGCTGAAATTTTGGCGATATGTTCATTTATATGTTATTTTTATTTAAATCCCCTTTAAATGGTTTTAGCAAATATAATTTGATTTGGGAGTTATAGGCTTAGAACTAAACCTAGTTTCGAACATACATTAATGTTGTGGTTTGTGATGGTTTTGATATTTTGTGAATTTAAAATTTATTCACAGCTTGGAAACAGGTGTTTCAAGGTATAATTAAGCTTTGGGGAGTCTTAAAATATAGGGGAAACTATGGCAAAATTTTACAATAAAGTTTGAATCATTTTAGACCAAAATGAGCCAAACGAAGGTTGAAATGGTTTTCCTTAGACTGGATGGCCGCGTTAGGCCAACAGCCTACACAAAGGGCCCGTGTGCAACCTGTGTGGGTAGGGGTACCTCGGCTAGCACTCGGCCAAACTAAGCCAAATGGCCTAGTCAAGTGTTTTTGGGTTTCCTGAGTCTGTTTTTGATGCCATTTGAAGTGTTTGAGATTTGAAAAACCTATTTTCATTAACATTACCTAAAATAAATATTTAAAATAGAAAAATGAGCTCCTTAATGATTGATTATTAGTTATTGCTAGATTGGTAGTAATGTAAGTAGAAATTTTTAATCTTTTAGAGGTGTGAAATATCAGACCCCACGAGAGCTTTATTTATAGTTTCATTGAGTCAAGTAAGTAGAATTCACCTATATCACCATAATTGTTGTGCATTAAATGTTCTGAAAGTTATGTGTATTGCATGATATGTTATGATTTCAAATATATGCCAGCATGTAAAGAATTATGAAAAATGTGAAATTGATTATACTGGTGAGCTGTGACAAGACTTTAACCATCTAAGTTGCATTAATGTGAAACTTTTAAGCACTTAGGATGCAATGATGTGAAATTTTTAATCGTTTGGGATGCAACGATGTGAAACTTTTATGCGTAAGGAAGCAATGATTAGGAATCTGGGATGCCACGTGAGATGTTAAGCGCCTAGGATGCTAATGATTTAAGCATCTAGGATTTAATACTTCTCGTCTAGGAAACCCTCAACAATGTGCACACTATGTTAAGAGCATAAAAGATACAGTGAAGTGTAAATGGAATGAAATGAGGATAAAGTGAAAAGTTAAAGAGTAAACATATATTAATTGAATTCATTCGTTCAAATGCATGCTTGCATAATTTTACTTACTGGACATTAGCTCACTCATTTTTATAGTGATGCAAATGAGAACAAGTCCCAGTACTAGTTGAGGACTAGATGGTTGGCTGGCACACTCCCGATGCTCAAGGGTAACATATATGAACTAGCTGACCTATTATTTTATGGTCCTATTGTACATGCATTTTAGTGAACCAAAGGGATTTTATATGATACATGGCTGAGAATGTATTATATTATATATATTTTGCCAACCATTTGGGGTGTATTACACATGTTTTGATATCCTCCCTAGTTAAAACTTAAAAAAAGAGTTCAAATTGCCTATGTTTTTATATTTCTTTTGAATGACATGTTAAGGATAACATAAGTAAAAAAAAAAAAAAGTAAGATGTAACACTACTAAATGTAACTTGATGGGGCTATATTTGGTGGGTGCTATAGTGGTGTTATCAGAGCAAGGTCTACTCACAAGATGACGGAATACAGCCAACCAGTATGTTTATGTTTATACATTGTGTTCATATTAAATTTGTGCTTGTATTGGCCACTTATTGTGATTATATGTGGGAAAGGCCGTATCAAATTGCAAGGAAATATGGTTAGAACTAGAAGTCGGGCTCAGTGTGTTGGGGAAAGTAGTACTTTCAGAGAATAGGATAACAGAGATGCTCATCTCAATAGGCCTACTAATTTGATGGAGAGATTTCTAGAAATACAAGTCAAGATACAAGCTGATCAACCTGCTCCACCACCATCACCTCTTCCTCCTCCTCCTTCCCCACCTATACTAGTAGTAGATACTACAGGTGAGCGTTTTCTACAATATAAACCACCAGTGTTCAAGGGCATCAAAGATTCTAAAATTGTACAGAATTGGATATGCCCCATGGAGAGATTGATACGAGCCCCGTCAAGAACTGACGCAACCCTAACCAAAATTGGTCTCTAAGATCGAAATTCCAAATCAGTTTGGTACGAAACTGTGACCCGATGCCCAACAAGAAGCACAAACCTTGGTATGTCAGGATGCCACAATCAGCTATGGACGGACTGATTGATAAGTCTATGAACGCCATAGAATTTTTCTGTAAGTTTGAATAGTTTGTTTAGGAACTGAAGAGAATTAAACCTCAAATTGTGTGTAAAAACTGATTACCATTGAATGAAATTCGTTACAATATATAGTAGTCTCTTCTTTGTGAATTTTTGGCTTCTAATTGCCCATGAAATTTCAGGCAAATCAATTACCAGCCAAAAAAATGCCCAATCTAAAGAAAATAAGGTAAGTTCCCTAAATGGCTTAAAAGCCTTACAATAATATGAAATAAAAAATGCATGTTTCTAAAAAAAAGGAAACTAGACAATAAATAAATATTTAGCTGATTCTTCTTGCCACTTGTCGCCTCAAATTGAGAAAGTAACTGAAATGGAAACTAGCTTGATTTATTTGCAGCCATATGATTACTCGGTCTCTTCTAGAACTTGAATCACACATTTCTTGGTTTGGATGTCACATGCAATTCCCTCAATAGGCCTCCATGCGATAGCTTGAGCCCAAGATGCTTGAATTAGCTCAATAAGCATTTCTTTAAACTTCTTTGCACGAGCTCTTGTAACCGGACCAATGGGAACTTGAATTGGATCTAAATATGTCTTATCCCACATGCTCTTGCTTATGCTACCAATGTCCTCATCATTCCCCTCCCCTCCTCTTGAGAGGCATTTGTCCTCAAATCGTCACCTGCATCAAAAGGACTTAGATCAAAAACATTAAAGGTGGCGCTTACACCATACTCACCTGGCAATTCTAGCTTGTACGCATTATCATTGATCCTTTCAAGTATTTGAAAAGGACCGTCCCCTCTAGGCAATAGATTGGACTTCCTTTGTTCAGGAAACCGTTCCTTGCATAAGTGCAACCACACCCAATTGCCGGGCTCGAATACAAGCTTGTGACACCCTTTGTTGGCTTGTTTAGAATATTGCTTAGTCCTTCGCTTGATGTTGAGTCTTGCCTTCTCGTGTATCTGCTTAACAAGTTTAGCTTTTCTTTTTCCATCTAAATTCACACGCTCAGACAAAAGTAATGACATTAAATCCAAAGGAGTTAAAGGATTAAAACCATAAACAATTTCAAACGGTGAAAATTGAGTAGCAGAATGAATAGATCAATTATAAGCAAACTTAACATGTGGTAAACACTCCTCCCAAGTTTTGATGTTCTTTTTAATGACAGCCCGCAACAAAATATACAAGGTTCTATTCACAACTTCTATTGGACTATCGGTTTGAGGGTGACAAGTAGTCAAAAACAATAGCTTAGTCCCTAACTTAGTCCACAAAGTCTTCCAAAAGTAGCTTAAGAACTTTACATCCCTATCAGAAATAATTGTCCTAGGCATACCATGAAGTCTTATAATTTCCCTAAAGAACAAATCAGCAACATTGGAAGCATCATATGTCTTGTGGTATGGAATAAAATGTGCCATCTTAGAAAACCTATCTACGACCACAAATATTGAGTCTCTTCCCCATTTAGACCTAGGCAAACCTAACACAAAATCCATCGAAATATCAGTTTAGGGTTCACTAGGTATTGGTAAAGGGGTGTACAAACCATGGGGCTACACTCTTGATTTAGCCTGCCTACAAGTTACACATCTACCACAAAGCCTCTCAACATCTCGTTTCATATGTGGCCAATAGAAGTGTTCCTGCAACACCGCTAAAGTTTTCATCACTCCAAAATGTCCCATCAATCCTCCCCCATGGATTCTCTCACTAGTAAATCTCTTAATGAACAATCAGGCACACATAATTTATTCTCTCGAAACAAGTATCCCTCATGCCTAAAGTACTTACCACTAGCAAATCTCTCACAAGCTTGATACTCAGAGCTAAATTCACGGTCATCAACATATAACTCTTTCATATGTTCAAAACCCAATAGTTTAGCATTAAGAGTTGAGATTAAGACATACCTACGAGAAAGCGCATCAGCAACGATGTTTTCTTTACCTTGCTTGTAGCGAATGACATACGAAAACGTCTCTATAAACTCCACCCAATGAGCATGCCTCTTGTTCAGTTTGTGTTGGCCTTTCAAGTGTTTCAGGGATTCATAATCGGTGTGAATCACGAACTCCTTAGGCCATAGGTAGTGTTGCCACGTCTCTAGTGCCCGAACCAATACATACAACTCCTTATCATAAGTTGGATAATTAAGAGTTGCCCCGTTCAGTTTCTCACTGAAATATGCTATTGGTCTCCCTTCCTGCATTAAAACAGTGCCAATTCCAACACCTGAAGCATCACATTCAATCTCAAAAGTTTTGGAAAAATTAGGTAAAGATAGCAATGGAGCATTAGTCAACTTCTCCTTGATTAACTGAAATGCCTTTTCTTACTCTTTTCCCCATCTAAACCCAACGTTCTTCTTGATTACTTCAGTCAATGGAGCAGCTATAGTACTGAAATCTTTCACAAACCACCAGTAGAAACTAGCAAGTCCATGAAAAATCTGTACGTTTCCCATACTTGTTGGACTCGGCCACTCCTGGATGGCTCGCACCTTTTCTTCATCAACCTGTATACCTTGAGCACTAACAAGAAACCAAGAAACACAAGCTTATCTGTGCAAAAGATACACTTCTTGAGGTTAGCATACAATTTCTCCTTTCTAAGCACATCCAAAATAGATTTTAAAGGCGCTACATGCTGGTCCACGTCTTTAATATAAATGAGTATATCATCAAAATACACAACAACAAACTTGCCAATAAATGCACGTAATACATGATTCATTAAACACATAAATGTACTTGGAGCATTAGTTAGACCAAATGGCATTACTAACCACTCATACATATCATATTTTATCTTAAAGGTAGTTTTCCATTCATCACCCTCTTTCATGCGTATATGATGGTATCCACTTTTCAAATCAAATTTTGAGAACATAGAAGCACCATGCAATTCATCCAACATATCATCTAAACGAGGAATAGGATGGCGAAACTTTACCGTGATATTGTTAATGGCTCTGCAATCTATGCACATCCTCCATGTCCCATCCTTCTTAGGCACAAGTAAGACTGGAACAGCGAATGAGCTCATACTTTCTCTCACGTACCCCTTTGTCATCAACTCACTGACCTGCCTTTGAAGCTCCTTTGTCTCCTCGGGGTTGCTTCTATAAGCCGGTTCATTTGGAATGGATACACCAGGTACAAAATCAATCTGATGTTCTATTCCCCAAATTAGTGGCAAACCATCAGGCACCTCATCCGGAAATACATCCTCAAATTCCTACAACAGAGAAACAACAGAACTAGGCAATGCAGGGTCAATTTCATTAGAGTTTAAAAATGCCTCTTTGTACAAAAGTACAATCATTGGCTGATTTGAAAACAAAGCCCTTTTAATCTCACCGCCTCTCGTATAGAAGTTTGTTTTTCTTTCTACTTTTCTATCATTGGCTGATTGAGAATTTTTTTCAGCCCTCTCAATTTTCTCTCCTTTGCTCTCTTTGCTTTCCTTTTTCTCAGCCATCTCTTCTTGTTTTTCCCTCACTGGCCGAACTCTCTCTCTGCACTCCCACTCTTGATTTTTCTCTACTCATCATTTTTCTTTTATCATTTTCTCTCTGTAAGCTCACTTGGTCTTCATGGACCTGTTTTGGTGTTAATGGAACAAGAGTGATCGTTTTTTTATCGTGAACAAATGAGTAATTGTTGGTGAAACCATCATGTTTAATTCGTTGATCAAATTGCCATGGTCTACCTAATAATAAGTGCCCAGTTTACATCGGAACCACATCACACAAAACTTCATCTTCATATCTTCCAATGCGAAAAGAAACTAACACTTGCTTATGCACATTTACCTCACCACTATCATTTAACCATTGCAATTTATAAGGTCGAGGATGCTTACTTGTTGGCAGCCCTAACTTCTCTAACATGGCTATGCTAGCAACGTTAGTACAACTCCCACCATCAATAATCATACTACATACCTTGTTTTGGACATGGCACCTAGTATGGAAGATGTTTTCCTGTTGCACCTCTTCTTCTTCTTCTTCTTCTTTGGCCTGCACACTTAGAGCTCTCCTTGTAACCAACAATTCTCCTTGGGCAGCGTACTCCTCATCGTCGGTATCCTCTAATAAAGGCATAGAATCGTTGTCTGAATCCTCGTCGGTTTCAACCTCTCCATTGTCCCGCATCACCATAGCTCGTTTGTTCGGACATTGGCTTGCAATGTGACCCCTGCCTTGACATTTAAAACATTTAATATCACGATTCCTAGTAGTGGAGGAATCGGATTTACCTTGATTCCCATGGTTGGCCACCTCTTGTTTTTGCTCGGTCTTTGGCTTGGTGTTGGGTTGCTTCTCATCCTTCCTCCATTGGTTCATTTTCCAAGCGGATGTACTCGAGTTTTGGATTGGACATGTGTTACTACCCCTCCTCTTAAGTTGATTCTCAATTTGGTAGCCATGTGCACCATGTGATCCAACTCCACATAATGTTGTAACTCAACGGCATTATGAATTTCTCGGTTTAAGCCCGCCAAAAACCTTGCCATTGTAGCCTCCCGATCCTCCTCTATATTTGCCCGAATCATCATAACCTTCATCTCCTTATAGTACTCCTCCACACTCCAGTTGCCTTGCTTAAGATTTTGTAGTTTGTTGTACAACTCCTGGTAGTAGTAAGTTGGTACAAATCGCTTCCTCATCATGGTCTTCATTTCTCCCCATGACTCAATAGGTCGCTCTCTATTTCGTCTCCTATTTATGACAAGTTGATCCCACCAGGTAATAGCATAATCAGAAAATTCAATTACAGCCAGTTTTACCTTCTTTGCCTCGGAATAGTTGTGGCAGTCAAAGACAAACTCCATTTTCTTCTCCTATTCTAGGTACGCTTCAAGATCGAATTTGCCTTGAAATGATGGTATCTTCAATTTTATGCCTCTCAAACTATCATTTTTCTGGTTCCTAACTCGTCTATCCTATTCAAATCTTCGATGACTACCCGCTGTATCTTCTCCTTCATCAAACTCTTCCCCATCAATCCTATAGTAGTCACCAACCTCTCCTCTAACCGGAACCTTTCCTGCCTACGCGCATGAGGAACATGTTTTGGCTGTTCCACACGTGCATTTTCTATCCGGTCTATCCTCTCATGAAGTTGTTCTAACTCTCCTCTCAACAATCGTCTCATCTCCCCTATCATCGCTTTCATGAGGATTTTTAGATCTGTTGGACCAGAGGTACCCTCAATAGTGTTCTTGCTGTTGTTTGACTTTTTTTTTTTTCTGCAAAACAAAGTAAGAAAAAATGCAAAGGACCTTACCACACTCCCTTACGTGTTTCACTCATGAAATGGTTTACTCAATTTCACTCGTTTTGCACTCAATACTTTTGGGCTTTTATCCACTCTAATTCTCTCGCCTATCGTGCCTTTTTCCACTTGTAAATTCTCACTTAGTTCCTATAAAACTAGTCAAATCAATATCAAAATTTTCTTGACAATTCACAAACAGATTACCAAGGAGGCTAAGAGTATAATAGGCAATGATAATTTGGGCTTTCGGAAATCACACCCAAAAGAAATGAAATTTGAGCAAAAATTTTGGTCTTGCTAGGGAATTCAATTTTGGGCTCCTTAAACCATGAATAACAAGAATCAAACAAAAAAAATTTAAGATGGGTCTCCAGACTTCTTCTTCTTCTTCTTCTTCTTCTTCTTCTTTCTTTTTTTTTTCTTTTTTTTCGGATCCTCTTGTCTTCTTCTTTCCCTTGTTTTTCTTTCTTTTCTTTTCTTTTCGGATCCTCCTTTTTTTTTTTTTTAAAACCTGACTTTGATAATGGAAAACAAGACTCATGAATAATTGAAACAAACAAAAACTAAGGGAATGGATAAGTAAAACCTGATTAGAACCCTCGCTCTGATACCAAATGATACGAACCCCATCAAGAACTGACGTGACCCTAACCAAAGTTGGTCTCCAAGATCAAAATTCCAAATCAATTTTAGTACGAAACCGCGACCCAATGCCCAACAAGAAGCACGAACCTTGGTATGTGAGGATGCCACAATCAGCTATGGACGGACTGATTGATAAGTCTCTGAAAGCCACGAAATTTTTCGATAAGTTCGAATAGGTTGTTTAGGAACTGAAGAGAATTAAACCTCAAATTGTGTGTAAAAACTGATTACCATTGAATGAAATTCGTTACAATATATAGTAGCTTCTCCTTTGCAAATTTTTAGCTCCTAATTGCCCATGGAATTTCAAGCAAATCAATTACCAGCCAAAAAAATGCCCAATCTAAAGCAAATAAGGTAAGTTCCCTAAATGGCTTAAAAGCCTTAAAATAATAAACAATAAAAACGCATGTTTCTAAAAAAAGAAAACTAGACAATAAATAGATAAATAGCTTATTCTTCTTGCCACTTGTCGCCTCAAATTTGAAAAGTAACTGAAATGGAAAGTAGCTTGATTTATTTGCAAATAACATAACGCTTTTTAATTCAATCATTTGTAATATATATATATATATATATATATATAGTTCTATAGTAAACTCAACAAATTTTATATGTATAACCTAGACTTATAAAGAGATTAATTGACTTCCTTTGTAAGGAAAATATAAAGAAAATACTGGTCACGCCCCGGAGTACGGGAGGTGACGTGATGGTTTTATTAAATTAATTAAGTAAAGATTTGGTTAAAAATCAGAGTTTTAAAATGAAATTTATAAATAAAATGTGATAATTTTAAAATCGTTTGAATAAATAAGTTAAAGAAATAAACGAATCATCATAATAATTAAACAGATAGAAATAATATTAAAATAGTTAAATATGGGGTGGAACGCGTATGAGTCCCACTAGCCCACATATTGTGCACACACATATAGTACTGACAATATTATGATACAACCACAGTCCAGAGTAAAAGAAAAGTTATAGTCTTACATGCCTTGAATAGTAAATTAACCTACCAAACGCCTCTACTGATCGTAAGTCCGATCGGCGGACTCTTCTCCAAACCTATGCTGATATCCACCTAGGGTTAAGATTTTAAAACAGATAAAATGTGAGCGAAAGGCTCAGTAGGACTACATTTAGAAAATTATTAAATTTTAAAGAAATTA
>CAMOHE010040123.1:0-29019 GCA_946598075.1 Artocarpus hirsutus | reverse complement strand
GGTGGGGTAGGTGGGGAAGGAGGGGGCAGGGTAGGTGGGCCTTGGGGTCAAGGGGGGCGAGAGGGATGAGGGGGGCGAGGGTGGGATGGGTGGGTAGTGGGTAGGGCATGGGGGGTGAGGGTGGGGTGTTGTGGGGGGTAGGGGGCCAGGCGGGGGTGGGTGGGTCGAGGGTGGGGCAGAGTGGGGGGTGGGTAGGGCTTGGGGGCTAGGGGGCAAGGGGGTTAAGGGTGGGGTGGAGGGAATGGGTGGGTGGGGCAGGGTGGGGGGTGGGTAGGGCTTGGGGGCTAGGGGGGCTAGGGTGGGCAGGGTCGGGGATGGGTGGGTGGGTGGGGTGGGTGGCGGGGTGGGTGGGGAGGCGAGGGGGCAGGTGGCAGAGGAGGGGGGCGGTAGGGAGGGGGAAAAGGAGAAAGAGAAGCAGGGGGAGGGGGAAGAGGGGAGAGAGAGGGAGGGGAAGCATATCGGCGGATAAGAGGCGATGGCAGCGGAGAGAGATCTTGCGATAGAGAGAGGGATTTTAGAGAGAGAAAGAGAGGGATTTTATAGAGAGAGAGGGAGTGCTTTTAGTGAGAGATGGAGGCAGATTCAAAATGGAGAGGTGGGCATGCATTTCAAAATTTTTAAAGGGAAAATGAAGCTTTCACGACTGTATATTTATAAACCGTCGTGGAAGCTATTACAGCATTTTAAATGCTATAAAAAGAAAAAAGGAAATAGGCCTTCCACGATGGTCTATAAATAAACCGTCGTAGAAGCTATTTTACAGCATTTTAAATGCTGTATAAAGAAAAATGAAAAAGAAGCCTTCTATGACGGTTTATTTATAAACCGTAGTGGAATCTATTTTATAGCATTTTAAATGCGGAAAAAAAAAAAGAAAAAGATAGCCTTCCACAACAGTTTATAATTAAACCGTCGTGGAAGATATTTTACAGCATTTCAAGTGCTATAAAAAGAAAAAAGAAAAAAGAAAAAAGATAGCCTTCCACGATGGTTTATTATAAATAAACTGTCATGAAAGCTATTTTACAGTATTTTAAATGCTATAAAAAGAAAAATGAAAAAGACAGTCTTCCACTGTTTATAATAAACTATCGTGGAAGTTATTTTATAGCATTTTAAATGCTACAAAAATAAAAAAGAAAAAGATAGCCTTCCATACGACGGTTTATAAATAAACCGTTATGGAAGCTATTTAATAGCATTTTAAATGCTGTAAAAAGAAAAAAGAAAAAGACAGCCTTCGATGATGGTTTTTTTAAAAACCGTCGTGGTAGCTCCCGCCCTTATCACGACGGCTTTCATCTTCCCGGGTGTAACTCGCCGCGTTTTTTTCCTTATCACGACGGTTTTTGAGAAACGGTCGTTAAACGAAGGTCGTATAATGTAGAATTTGTTGTAGTGCTTACGCACAAGTCGTCCGAGCTTAGTGTCATAGGTCATTGAGAATAGTGTTTTGGCTTTTGAGGACCTACTTGTGGTTCCATCAGCCTACAACACTTTTGCCATCTGATGGTCTCAGGCTCCTTTAAGGCAAACCAACTTGGTCTTTTAATATAGCAAAAGCGTAATTGATAGTTGGAATGTTTTAAAATAAGTAAGAACGAAAAGAATAAA
This sequence comes from Artocarpus hirsutus, assembly GCA_946598075.1. NCBI lineage: Eukaryota > Viridiplantae > Streptophyta > Magnoliopsida > Rosales > Moraceae > Artocarpus > Artocarpus hirsutus. The sequence goes on along the minus strand of CAMOHE010040123.1, from coordinate 27,405 downwards.
AAGGAGAACACAATTTCAAAATCCTTTGCTTCGCATATAATATCAAAAAGTGGCATCAAAATTTGTTGATTTACAAAAAAAAAAAATGTCGAAAATGGGAAAAGAAAATAGAGTAAACACTTTAATATCATTCAAAAAAATTTCATCTTCTTATATTTGATGAGACTAGCATATTTATAGGCTAAATTATGCCAAATGGTAAAAAGTTGGAAATTACTAATAAAAATAAGAAAATAAATAATTCTAAAAATAAAAGAATAAAAAGGAAACTAACTGATTATTTGATCCAAAAATTAAGCCAAAATGAAATTTGACTTTCTTTGATTTAATTATTACAAAAAGAAACTGTTCTAGACATAAAATTGCTGGTGTAATTAATTGAAACTGCTAAGTATATATATATTTTTCTTTCGTAATATTTGTTTTCGAGTGAAAAATATGAATTCCAGCTGCCACTTGATTTTTCGCCAATGACCGCATCATCCTCAACGTGTACTTGATAATTTTGATGACTGTCTAGACAAGACCAATGCCTTAAATGGTGTATATGCATTGACTAGTTTTTGTGAATGCCGAGGGCGTCACCAAGTTTTCCACTTGTGCATTGTGATCGGCGTAATGAAGTCAAATCCTATAAAGTGATATGCAAGTGGAACTCGTTTAAAGGTGGCAATGGAGTTTAAACAGTGATTGATACACACCATCACATATCCTGGAGAAATACATGCTTCGAAGCGAATATTATATATATATATATATATGTATGTATAAACTATGCATATATAAACTATATATGAGCTTGTGCAGACCAACTCAAACTCCACCATGCCTTTTAGTACATATTAGCTTTTCCTGTCCACCACTTGACGATGTTCATTTTGTGTGGTAACCGTGCACTCCGTACCGACCCACTTTTTTTAATTTAGTAAAACTTCATGCATAGTATATATTATGCGCGTTAATATGTCTAAATCGTGCACTGATTAGTAAAGTAAGCTTGCATTAATCGTGCCGTGGGACTAATCTATGATGCACATTAGGCTTTAAAGAGAAAGCTTTCGTGCATTTTAAATAATTAAAAAAACAATTTATTTTTAGACCATGAAATAGCAAAATATTACGATTGCTACTGATTTGTTCTATCAAACTGGGCTTTACCAGAGCAAAGAGGCTATTAATTTAAGGTAAATTATTTTAGAGCACGGTTTGACAAAATGGTTTGAACTACAAATTACAGCTCAAACTAACTCTTTTTTTTTTTTTTTTTTAATTTTGTCCTTGCTTTAAACTACTAATCGTAGGTCAGCCGTATATGTGGAACGGTTTATATCTAAATATGGGTTTGAAGGACGCGTTTGTAGAGTATCGTTATGAAGTTCTCAAAAACAAAAATATTCCTCCTTAGTGATAACCAAAAATAAAAAAAAAACCAAAATTTCACTTTGTTAGAAATCATACAGTACTAATTCTTGAGACTAACTAGTAGACGAATGAATTAACAAAGTTATATACTAGTGTGTAAAAGGTAACAAACATATAAAAAAAAGATAAGAACATGATGTTATAATTACTAACATGGGTTATAATTTAAGAAAGGAAAGAAACCGTGGGTGTTGATTGTACCAGCAAAAATAGGAGGGATTTTATGAAACAACGTCTCCACCTAAGATCAACGTGAACTCGTACATTTATCTTTTATAATAAATTACAACTAAAGTTGTAACACCTAGAAATTAATTAAGTATAATTAATGTATAAAATGGTGGATTAGTGTGCTTTATTGTAATTTAAACTTAATCTAAACATTTTGTGATATTTTTTTTAATTAATTTCACTTTTAATTATTTCTATTAGTTATCTTGAATTTTTAGAACAAAACAAATTATCAAATTCCAAACAAGTCTTTTCTTACCAAAAACTTAGATAACTTTGAAATCCCTTCATCAAAACCATAGGCTGGACATGGTTTTCAGCTTGAAAACCCCACAGCCTTTCCTCAATTTCTTTCCCTTACTCTCCCTTTCATTCTCACTCTATTTCACTCTCATTCTCTCATCTCTCTCACTCCCTCTCTCAGTGGCCTCTCTCCCTCTTCTTCTTTCAATTTTTCCACCACCAACTGGAGGCCAAAGGACGAGCCTTTAAAGCCCTAAGCCCACTCAAATCAACTCAAAGAGTTAAAATTTGAAGTCAGCTCCCTCTTTCTCAAAGTTTCAAAATTTTATTTTCAAAATTTTCAATCTTTCTTGAATGTTGGAATTTAAGCTTCCGTGAGCTTAAATAGCATTCACTTTGAGTTGTAGAACGTGTTTTACCATGAATCTAAGCTTTAATTGAGCTAAAACCAACTTAACTAAGTTTTTACATTTTTCTTAAATTTTCAAATGAATTGTAAAATTAAGTTTAAATTTGGGGAATTTGTTCTAAATAGGCTTAGAATTGCTTCCTAGTGTTTTCTACATTATTTTTGGGTTGAAATTGGCCAAAAGCAGGTTGAATCGAGCTTAGAAAGGTCAAGGAGGCTGAGGCATGAAATCTGGAATTTTTTGAATTTTGACAGGTCGGCAGGCTAAACTTGAGTTTCGGTAGGCCGGATTCATAGGTTCGGCAAGACGAACTCATTTCTTCGGTAGGCCAAACTCAAGCAATTCGGTAGGTCAGACTAGGGTGGCCAGTCAACCGAACTTTAGAAGTTCGATAGGCCAGACCATGGAAATTGATAGGCCAACTGGCTTATACAAAAATGGCTATTTTGCACTCGTTTTCACCGTTTAAAACATAAATAAAGACTTTGACTTTGTGTTATGATTTTCTGAATGACATAGGCACACTAAGACAACATGAGATAACATAGTATTGTAGATACTTAAAGTTAGATATTGACAAATCTAGTTCATATCTAAGGTTGTTCGTGGTTCCAAGAAGCTTACATATAGCGGGCCATGACTGTGTATTAGTGCTCATGTACTGGATAAGGAGGTAGGACTCTAGACCCTATTTCTTTGCTAGCCATGATTTTAAAAGAGTTTTTGCCACAAAGTATTTTTTGAAAAATATTTTTAAGGAATGACTGAGATAAATTTATTCAGTTCTTTTCACTAACTGTTGGATAATGAAATGATCATAATGAGTAGAATAATGAATATAAATGAGAAAACTCAGTAATATGAGACTTGAATAATAACATAGTGCTAAACGAGTTAGAAATGTCATTCGGAATGATATGCTAGGGCATGATGCCGTATTCAGAGATCAGGTCATGTGGAGAACAACCTTCAGGGTAGGTTCTGAAACCCAACTGGGCATTACGATGTGATTCTAATGGATTTGCTGAAGATAAAAAGATAAGATTAGTTTAGATAAATGTTGGACTAAAATGGTAAGCGTGAGATTAACAAAATTTATTTACTATGTTTATAATCTTTTTACTAATGAATGATTTATATATTAAAGCTAATGTTTTCAAAGCTCTAGTCCTACTGAGCCTTTCGCTTACAGATTTATTGTTTTAAAAATTCGCCCTTCTCTAAGTGGTTTGCTGCATAGAGTAGATTGGGATGCTACTGACTAAACGCGGGGGCCGTAGGATTTCCATTTAGGTTATTTGCTTATCTAAATCAAGGCTTGTAATATTTTAATCATTCTTCTCTTGGACTGGACTGTGGTTTGTATTTTATTTATGTCGATACTATGTGTCTACACAAATGTGGATTCGGTACGGCCCGACTCATATTAATTAGTTTTTATCATTTTAGCTACTTTACTTTGGAGCTAATTATTCAAAAAGTTTCATATTTACCATTTTTTATAAATAACATTATTAAATTAATTGGTGAGTTTAATCTTAATTAACTTAATTAATCTGCCTTATCACCACCCAGATCAGGGTTCATGATAGATTTGGTATTAGAGCCCTAGGTTTTGAACCTTGGAAAATGTACACATGTAGATACGACAATGAAAAACCACTAACAGTCCAATTTTGTTTTTAGAATTAAGAGAATGGCACCTAGGTGTTGTTTTGCTACTGCTAATGTGAATCCTGCTAGTGATGAAGGCATGATGGGAGCTATGTTTGCTACTTTCGAACAAGTGGCGCAAGGACTAGGCTTGAGGATTCTGAAGCAAGTCACCAGCATAAGTATTTCAAAGAGTTTCGATATGCATCCATCTCAACTTTTCCTAGAAATGGAGACTCATAAGCAGTAGAGTGTTGGTTGGATTTGGTGGTAAAGCATCTAGATACCCTTGGAATTCCAACGTAGTACTGAGTTGAATTCACAACTTACAAACCGGAAGGACATGCAAACACCTGACAAAAGCAAGCCAAACACATAGAAAATAATAGAAACTTTAATTGGGATAGATTTGAGGAGTTATTCTACGAATGATATTTTTCACAGGGGTACAAAGACCAGAAGATCGTTGAATTCTACCAATTGGAATAGGACGACATGACAGTTTAGGAATATGAAGTAAAGTTCACTGAATTGGCTAGATTTGCTCTATCTACTATGGCTTTTGAGCAAGAAAAGTGTATCAAGTTTCAAGAAGGGCTTAAAGGATCCATTCGACGACAATTGGTTGCTTTGCGAATCTGAAATTATGGTGAGTTGGTGTCATTAGACTTGTCGGTGGAAAGTGACAATCATACCTACTATAAGAATAGGGCGAGGACTTCAAGAGGGCCCCAAAGGAATAATAGGTGAGGTAATAACAACAACCGTCAAGCTCAAGTGAAGAATCAACATGGTAATGCAATACTAGGGACAACAGTTCTTCAAGTAGCGGATGAAGCAATCCTTACAACTTCCATTGTCACTACTGATAGCAACCAGGACATATGTAATGCCCTATATAGGGATTAACAGTTTTTAAATAAATAAAACGAAAATAAAAAAATAAAGATAAAACATCAAAGTAATTTGCCCGAGACTTGAATAGAAACTCTCAAAATAAAAATAAAACATAAACAAATAAATAAACCACAGTTTAATATAGCACCTTAAAATTTTAATAATATACAACTGTCATCATCATCATTTCAACCCTCAACAAATCTTAATACAGTCATAGAAAGTAACAATTGATGCTTACATTATCATGAAGATCATTCTTAGCATTTGAAGCCATCCCAACGTAATATAATTACATTGCTTCCTCAACTATTTTTCTTGTAATCATCTCACACTTAATAAGTCCTGAAAAAAGGAAAATATAAGGGAATGAGCGACAACATGCTCAGTAGGAAAAATTATTACTCACCTTAAGGTTTTATTCATTACCACATTAAAACTACATGGCTAGTTAATTTACATCATATACTAGATTATGAGGTTTATTATGATTATATCTCGTGGATACCATAGTTAACCATTACCAAGTTTCACACTTATACAGATATCCAAATATTACAATTCCTTATTATTCCTAGTTATCCACATTAAATAAAGTAACACTCCACTTATCGAAACCCAAATGGACAAGCTTGGCCACCCTCTAAACATTCCGAGGGTATTCCGGTGATGGGACATCAAGCCCCGAGTCCTCACCAAGTTAATTCCTGTACAGTGTGTTCTAGGACTTTTGACCCAAAGAAGCGTCATCACCTTCCCCCTATTTTACCATTTAGGGTAATTGTGCCCAAGGATGTAACCGCTGCCCTCTTCACATCTCACCATTTCTCAATGTTCTGTCATTATTTATAGAGTCAATTTTTCTAACCATGCTTTCCAACTTATAACAACATATGTTAATTCATTATGTTCCTCGCTAATCAATACAGGGCGAGTTCATGTCATAGTTCCATATGTGATTCTCATATAATAGCAGTTCAACATCGATACATATATCTTGTGGTAAAATAATCAATTTTAATTCCATAAAAACCTCACAAAAGATGAGTAATAGAATTCCTACCTTTCAAGCTTCTCAACAATCTTTTAATCTTGGAATTAATTAACATTAGCTCCATGCACCTTTGATCCTAAGTCGTGCATAAAGAAAATTAAAACTAAAGTACAACATAAAACCACATCCATAAATGAATTAAGTGTAAATCTATATACTTTAGTCTCTAATAAGATTCATAAATCACTTAGGATGGTTTTAGAAAGGTTGTAAGACATTCAGGGATTAGAAGGTGAGCAAAGTTGGGTTTACTATCAACAATTAGCACATGGGTTATTGGGTGGTTTACTTAAGATAGACAGGTGGTATACTATCACTGATAGGTTTACTAGTTTCTAACCCAATAATTGAAAAATTCATAGAAAATAAAATATAACTCTGATTTAGGCTCATGATAGCTCGTTGGAAAGCTTAGAATGTCTACTTTTAAAATATGTAAACCATTTTATAAAATTCATTTTTATCTAATCCCAGAATTTCAAGAAAGAGCTACTGCCCATAGAGATAATACAAGGTTTATAGAATGTTAAGTTTTTCTTAAACCCAAAGCATATTATTCTTATTCAAAATTTCAAAACCATTCCAAAATAGGCAGCATGCATCATAATATATATATTCTTATGAGTTTTATACCAAAATCATCATCAAACCATATCTCTAGCCTTTCTTGCAAATAATGAGGAAAACATGTATTAAATATAGAGAAAATATATGCTAAAGCCAAGTTTAAATTAAAGAAAACTAGCCTCAAAACTCCTTTGAGCAAAGTTTGGGTTAAAAATCAACCTTGAATTGACTCCAAAGCAGCTTCAAACATGGCTGAAAATTATAGTTACTTGGCTATAAAGAGAGCTTTATGCCTTGTGTCTTTAGTTAGAAATTGAAGTGAGAAAGGAGAGAATAAGAAACTAGAGAAGGAAGTGGTGATGGTTGAATAAATAGGCATCAAAATAATTGAGGAGCGGGAGATAATTGTAGGTTTATGGGAAAAGTTGTAGGAAGAAATAAATGAGCATTAAAAGAAAATATTATCATGTCTCCCATGGGGACTTTTAGCAAATAATGCCAACATAATTGAGGGGGCAAATAGGGCAAGTTGTGGAAGAAGATGAAGGAAGCATTAAAAAGGTGGTTGAGAAAATATATCAATGTCTCCTGGTAGTTGAGGTGAATTAATTCTATGCCTGTAAGCCGTTGAGGTGAATTAATTTTATGTTTTCAAAAGAGAAGGAGGCTACTTAATTGAGCATTAATGTAGCGGGACAAGGTTGGTAGAGGTGGGTGATAAGTAAATTTTAAATGTTTCTAATGGAGACTTGGTAAGAAGTTCTAAAGTGACATTTTATTCATTAAATTTTACAAAAATCATACCCATTAAAATAACGGGCATTTCAACATATCAAGAGAAATTGCCCAATAAGGAATGCCCGACAAGGATCCTAGACTGGGAAGAGTGCAAATCGTTAGTCCCAAGCTCAACCTTTTGCTCAGCCTTAGCAAATTCGTCAACCATAGTTTCACCAGTTCACCCCTCAATAGATGCTCTATCCAGCACAAGGTTATTAGCTGTCAATTTCTAGAGGAATGTTTCACAGTATAGAGCACTCAGCACAGCTAGTGTGCAGTCTCCTCCACCACAAGGGTATCGGCCAACAAACCTTGGACCTAGCAATGCTAATAGAGGAAAAAGAAAGGCTCCAGCTTAAGTCCATACTATGACTACAGGAAGTTTTGACACTTAAACCAATAACGCTGTAGTTGATAGTACGATTTTGGTTTCCCAACGTTTTGCTCATGTCTTATTTGATACTAGTGCCACTCATTCTCTCATTTTGAGTTCATTTGTACATGCCTTGGGATTAGAAATTGAGGAATTTAATGAACCCTTCATAATTACCTCACCCTTGGAGCGAGTGTATGTGAACAGTATGTGTAAATCTTGTAAGATAATGATTGGGGGTGAGATTTTGAGAAGTGATTTGATTGTTATCCCCATAAGTACTTATGATGTAATCTTAAGAATGGACTAATTATCTAAATATAGTGCCCTTGTAGACTGTCACCTTAAAAATGTAACCTTAGTGACCGATAGGGGGACAATGATTACTTACCTAGGTGGTAATGATTGAGTGATGAATGAACGGTTCATGAAGACATGTCTTGGGGTACAAAGAAACTTGGATTGTTATACACTTCTTTTTAACCTAAAGGAAGATTCTAGTGTAGTAGAAAGAAACACAACGATATCGGTGGTTGATGAGTTTGATGATGTCTTCCCTATTGAGTTACATGGATTACCACCACACAGAAAGATTGAGTTTAGCATTGGGTTAATCCCTAAGACCACCATGATTTCCATAACACCATACCGAATGGCATCGACAGAGACAAAGGAGCTAAGGAAGCAACGTCAAGAACTTGCTAGTAAAGGGTACATTTGAAATAGTACATCATTATGGGGTGCATCAGTTCTATTTGCCAAGAAACATGATGGTACTCTCAAGTTGTGCATTAATTATCAGCAATTGAATTAGGTTGCAGTAAAGAACAAGTATCCATTACCAAGAAGTGATGAGCTATTTGATCAGTTATGAGGTTCTCAGTATTTTTTGAAGATAGACTTGTGTTCAGGATACCATCAACTTAGAATTAAGGAAGAGGATATCCTGAAGACAGCTTTCAAGACCCAGTATGGACACTTTGAGTTTTTGGTAATGCCATTTGGATTGACGAATTCTCCTGTAGCTTTCACGGATTTAATGAATTGGATTTTTAGGGCTTATTTGGATTAGTTTGTGATTGTGTTCATTATTAATGTATTGATCTATTCCAAAACTTGGGAAGAGCATGAGCAACACCTAAAGATTGTGTGTTTTAGACTCTGTGGGAACATTAGCTATATGCCACAAAGGAAATGTGTAAATTTTGGTTGACCAAAGTTATGTTTATGGGATACGTCATCCTTGAGCAAGGTATTTCAGTGGATCCTTCCAAGGTAGAAGCAATAGTGCAATGAGAATGACCAAGGAATGTAGTTGAAATCCATAGCTTCTTAGGACCCCCTAGGTATTATAGGAAATTTTGTGTAAGATTTCTCAAAGATAGCAGCTCCATCAACGCAATTGATTAAGAAAAATGTCTAATTTGAATGGGTTGCAGAATGCGAGTATGCCTTTCAGGAGTTAAGGAACTGATTGACCACCACTCCAGTGTTGATTTTATCAAGTACTGATGAGCCTTATGAAGTCTACACAGATGCCTCGAGACGTGGACTTGGGTGTGTGCTAATGCAATGTGGGTGATTCATAGCGTATAGATTGCGACAGCTGAGACCTCACAAGCAAAGCTACCCCACTAATGATTGAGAGCTTGCAGTAGTTATTCATGCCCTGAAGATTTGGAGATGTTATTTATATGGAGCGACATTCGAGATTTTCTTGAATCTCAAGAGTCTAAATTATTTGTTCGCTTAGAAGGATCTAAATTTGAGGCAATGAAGATGGATGAAATTTATAGAAGATTATGATTTCATACTGTGGTATCATCTTGGGAAAGCCAATGTAGTTGCAAATGCTCTTAGTAAGAAGTCTTTTAGAATTCTCGCTTACTTGGCACTTGAGGATTGGAAAAGAGATGCTATGGTAAGTGAATATGGGCTGCAATATTATGGAGATTGTGATCAAGTTTCAGTATACCATATGGAGTTTACCCCAGCATTCGTTCAAATAGAGAAGCAAAAAAAATCATAGGATCAACATCTACAAGGAATATGGACATGGATACAAAATGGAGAGTAATTTAAAGAATGGGAAATACATGCGATAGGTCATTGTATTTTAGGAAACATTTGGCAGTACCTGCGATAGAGGAAGTGACAAAGGTTGTAATGGACGAAGCCCACAAATCTTGATTTTCTATTTATCCGAGAAGCATAAAGATGAATTGCAATCTGAAAAGACAATACTACTAGAGAGGTAAGAGAAAGGATGTCCTAAAATACGTTGCCAAGTATGTGACTTGTCTTCAAGTGAAAGTTGAACATCAGAAGCCTGCTGGACAACTTCAACTGCTTCCTATTCTAGGATGAAAGTGGGAGCATGTTACGATGGATTTCCTCACGGTTTGCCAAGGACAAAGTAAAAGCATGATGCAATCTAGGTCATTGTCGACAGGCTGATGAAATCATTGCATTTTATATTTTTTAGATTGATGTGCTCGAGGAAAGTTCTTAGAGAGTTATATCTAGAAAACATAGTAAGACTGCATGGAGTTTCCTTATCCATCACTTCCAATAGGGATACCTGGTTTAACGCCAAATATTGGCAAAGTTTCCAAGAAGCCTTAGGCACTGATTTGAATTTTAGCACTGCTTTTTATCCTCAAACTGATGTACAGTCTGAGTGAGTTATTCAGATTCTTAAGGATATGTTATGTGCTTGTGTACTAGATTTTGGCGGGAATTGTAAGAGGCACCTACATCTGACAGAATTCGTGTACAACAATAGTTACCAAGCGAGTATCGGTATAGCATCATTTAAGGCACTATATAGAAGACTGTGTCGATCACCAACGTGTTGGTTGGAACCAGAATATAAGATTGTTGTTGGACCTAATACGATCCACAAAAGCAATGAGAAAGTCATTGTGATTCATGATTGATTAAAAACTGCTTAAAGCCGACAAAAAAGTTATGTTGATAAGAGATATCGACCCTTGGAATTCAAAGTAGGTGATTTTGCTCTCTTGAAGGTCTCACCACGTAAAGGAATTCCGCATTTTGGTGTAAGTGGAAAACTTGCACCAAGGTACGTCGGACCATTTGAGATTTCTCATCGTGTTGGTGTAGTTTCTTATCGACTTAATTTTCCTCCCGAGCTCTCTCACGTTCACAATTTGTTCCAGTGTCAATGCTTTAGAAATGCCTGCCCAAGCCAAGCAAGATTGTCTCATTCTATGATGTATCGATCCAGGAAGACACAATCTAGAGGAGGTGCCAGTCCAGATTATTGATCGGAAGATAATAAGTTTGTGACGTCGTGACATACCACTAGTGAAAGTCGTGTGGCAGCATCATGAAGTTGATGAGGCCACCTGGGAATTAGCATTGATGATGCAAGAATTGTACCCATATTTCTTTTGCATTTGAAATGGTTGCTAATTTCGAGGACGAAATTCCTTTTAGGAGTAGAGAGCAGTAACACCCTAAAATTAATTAAATATAATTAGTATGTAAAATAGTCGATTAGTGTGCCTTAATGTAATATGAACTTAATCTAAAAATTTTGTGACATTTTCTAATTAATTTCACTTTTAATTATTGCCATTAGTTATTTTGAATTTATGGAATAAAACAAATTGTGAAATTCCAAACTAGTCCTTTCTTACTAAAAACTTAGACAACTTTGAAATCCCTTCATCAAAACCATGCGCTAGACATGGTTTTCAGCTTGAAAACCCCATAGCTCTTCCTCTATTTATTTTCCTCACTCTCTTTTTCGTTCTCACTCTCATTCTCTCATCTCTCTCGTTCCCTCTCTCAGTGCCTTCTTTCTCTCTTCTTCTTCCAATTTTTTTGCCACCAACCAAAGGCCGAGCGACGAGCCTTTGAAGCCTTAAGCCTGCTCAAATCAGCTCAAAGAGTTCAAATTTTAGGTTAGCTCCCTCTTTCTCAAAGTTTCAAAATTTTTAATCTTTCTTGAATGTTGCAATCCGAGCTTCCATGAGGTTAAATAGCATTCACTTTCAGTTGTAGAACATGTTTTACCTTGAACCTAAGCTTTAATTAAGCTCAAACCAACTTAACTAAGTTTTTACATTTTTCATAGATTTTCAAATAAATTGTAAAATTAAGTTTAAATTTGGGGGATTTGTTCTAAATAGGTTTAGAATTGCTTCCTAGTGTTTTCTGCATTATTTTTGGGTTAAAATGGGCCAAAAATAGGTTGAATCGAGCTTCGAAAGCTCAAGGAGGCTGAGGCTAGAAATCTAAAATTTTTTCAAATTTCAACAGATCAGCAGCTGAACTTGAGTTTTGGCAGGCTGGATTCATAAGTTCGGCAGGACAAACTCATTTCTTCGACAAGCTGGACTCAAGTAGTTCAGCAAGTCGAACTCGGGTGGCCGATAGGCTGAACGTCAAAAGTTTGGTAGGTCAGACCATGGAAATCGACAGGCCAACCGGATTATACGAAAATGGCTATTTTGCACTCGTTTTCACCGTTTAAAACATAAATAAAAACTTTGACTTTGTGATGTGATTTTTTGAAAGACAAAGGCACACTAAGACACTATGAGATAACATAGTATTGTAGTATACTCTAAGTTAGATATTGGCCAATCTAGGGTTGTTCATGGTTCCAAGGAGCTGACGTATAGTGGGCTAGGACTACGCTGTTAGTGCTTTCGTAGTGGATAACAGGGTAGGACTCTATACCCTTTTTCCTTGTTAGCCATGATTTTAAAAGAGTTTTGGCCACTAAGTGTTTTTTGAAAAATGTTTTTAAAGAATGATTGAGAGAAATTTATGTAGTTATTTTCAATAATTGTTGGAATCGAAATGATCATAATGAATGGAATAGTGAATGTAAATGAGAAAACTTAGTAATATGAGACTTGAATAATGACATAGTACCAAACGATTTAGAAATGCCATTCGGAATGATATGCTAGGGCATGATGCTGTATTCAAAGATCGAGTCATGTAGAGAGCAACAATGGGGGTAGATCTCGAAACCCAGTTAGGCTACTACAGTGGTGATTCTAATGGCTTTGCTCAAGATAAAACGATAAGATTAGTTTTAGATTAATGTTGGACTAAAATGGTAAACATGAGATTAACAAAATTTATTTACTTGTTATATAATCTTTTTACTAATGAATGATTTATATATTAAAGTTAATGTTTTCAAATCTCTAGTCGTACTGAGCCTTCCTCTCACTGTTTTATTATTTTAAAAATCCCCCCTCTCTTGGTGGTTTACAGCATAGAGCTTATTGGGATGCTACTAACCGAATGCGTGGACTATAGGATTTCTATTTAGGTTATTTGCTTATCTAAATCATGGCATGTAATATTTTAATCATTCTTCTTTTGGATTGGATTGTGATTTGTATTTTATTTATATCGATACTATGTGTGTGCACAAATATGGGTTTAGTCTGGCCCGACTCGTATTAATTAGTTTTTATTTTTTTAGCTGCTTTAATTTGGAGGTAATTGTTTAAAAAGTTTCATATTTACCATATTTTTATAAATAACACTGTTAAATTAATTGGCAAGTTTAATTTTAATTTGGTTTTATTCACTTAATTAATCCACCTTGTCGCCACCCAAATCGAGTTCGTGACAAAAGTGCGAGTAAAAATCCTAATAATATCCCCTTTTGGCCTCCTTATTATAAAACCAACAACTGCAAAATTAATGTTATATCAATATATTTTAAGCACAGATGTGATAATCACCATCATAGGTATGGACCTGCAAGTCTACACAAAAACTGTTAGATTGGAAAACTATGTCAGATAGATTACTTCTCCCCCATTTTTTAAATAAGTACGTGGGTAAAAGGGGTCTTAAAGCAATGTGAAAAATGCAAAGCTAAATCAATGGGGAAAAAAAAAGAAAAATAAAAGAAATTGTCCCAAAGACAAAGGAAACAGTCCTGCATCAATTTGTCTACGGGAGAGTGACTTAAGTTGTTAAGTTGGGTTCTTCTTCTTGAATTTTCCGCTTATTGTAGTCTTAGAAGTTGTATTTTGGTCGATGCTTCAGTTCGTTGCAAAGCTAGGAAAATAATTCAGGGGACGTATAAATTGATCTATAGTTAAAAATTTGAGGGATAGTGGAAACTTTTTTTTAAATATATGTAAAAAGGTCAATTATTATTATTATTATTTAACGGTATTATTATTATTTAAGGGCGGCGGCCACCCTCGAGGCCTAAGGTGGCTCTGCCCCTGGCCTCAATAAGCATCTTGTCCCTTAGTGTGGGCTCACTAGTGCCTCTTCATAGCATTTAATATTACATTCTTCACATTCATACCGTGCAAAACACTCGCACATCCATGATGAATAGTACGAAATTCCTGATTATGAGAATTAAAACCTTTATAGAACCATCAAGCTTTGTCGCATGGCAGGATTGATGCGTTCGCCCACCGTGTGGCCAGCCTTGTTCCATGCTTGGCATAGTCTCAGTTGTGCATTGGCAAGCCATCACCAAATTTCTCACATTGTAATTTTGGTATTGCATTTTTTTTTTTTTTTTGATGTTTAAAGATTCAACAAGCTTAGACATCTAAGCTACACTATACAGCTGATCAGCTAGGCTCTCAATAGTACCCTCCTGAAGTACATCGTGTGCTCCCTTTCCACGCATTTCCTTTACTGTTCATTCTTCTTAAAGATCCATCGTGTCAACGAGGGTTCTGACTGATATTTGATTATGATATTAATGAATCAAAACTCTTTGATCTACCATTACTTGTACTTTATTTTAATTTAATTTACTTTTTTTTATAATTTGCTTTTTTTCATTTACAAGACCATGAATCAAGCAAGACGTGGCAGAATCATCTTCTCAACATCGCAGCGTGTGCCTCCATATATTAACCAAGTTGAAATCATCTCCCACAAATTAATCTTGATTATCGTATCACCAGTATGCAAAAACATGGTTCTCTCTAACGAAATACTCCCAATTATGCCTACTTCAGCGTTGAATGAGTCAATGCTTGAGGCAAAACAATAATTTTAGGAAAGTGCACTCTTTTGATTGTTATTTGTGATGCATAATTTAATGCCTGAAGAATTATTGTCCCATGGAGAGGATTATTGGCATGTGATTTACTCTTGTAAACTTATCCTTTACCAAAACAAATTTCTACAGCATTTGAAAATGGACATAATTCTCACATGCCTTAAAAGAGAACTGAATTTTATGTTTTTTCTTCTTATTTTTCCTTCACATGTTTCTGTTTGCTGTTGGTAGAATTTGAATTTCTAATTCGTAACACAAGCTACTTGGACGGTTTGTAACAACGATTTGTTGCTCCAATATTTTGCCAGGATTGTCATCTCTGGGCTCAAAGACATTGTCAACAAAATCACCGAAAAACGTGTTTATGAGTTTACAAGAAATCTTCATGAGATTCTTGGAGTGGATCAGTGATATTATTAGTCATGTTACTTTAAAAATCATGAGCAGGACTCGAAGAAGGATATCTTTACTTATATATGCGTCTGTTTGGTGCATTGTATAGGATAGTCTTAGAGGATTAGATTAAATTGTATCGAAAATAATAGAATAAAATTTTAACTAATTCAATCCTACGTTTGATGTTGTGTTATTAGGATTGGGATGTTTTTGTAAAAAAAAATTCAAAAGTTTAGATCAAATTGTAATTTATTAAGATTATAGGGAAAAAAATATAATTTTAAAAAATTATTTCCCACATAGAATTACATTTGACTCCTTATTTTTTGAAAAATTATAATTTGTCTCCAAACTTTTATAATTTTTTGTAAATAGGTCCTTAATGATTTTTATAATGTATAAAATTATGTTTAATCCCATGCTTTAGCAAGGGATTGCATAATTCTCTTCTAGGGGGATTTAAGCATAGAATGAATAAGAGCTTATCTAATTTAATCTTTTAAAATTTTTTACCAAACAAGGTATTAAGATTTAATCCAATCTAATACTCCCTATTGCTACTCGCCAAACATGCCTTAATACGCTAAGCACTGTTTTTTCTTTCCATAAAGATTCATCAAGGGGTTCGTCCATTATTTTCTTGTTTTTCTTTCAAATTTTTTTATTTGTTTTTTTTTTTAATAACAATCCAACTTTTTTCTTTTTATTTTTTTTCCAATCCTATTTTTGAAATATATATTAAAAAAAATCATGTAATTTAGTCCTCATGTAATAATTTCTTTTAAATATATTTCGCTTAAATTTTTTATTGAACATGATTGTTGTAATCACTTAATTGTTACTTTAAGTTTTGTTCTACAATTTTTTGTTAAAATGTGTTTTTTTTCTTATTTTTTGTCTTACATTGTTCTGATATTTCTTTTTCTTTTGCTTTTTTATTGTCGTTTTGTCCCTGTCAAAATAATTTATTTCAAAATATATCCCTGATTATTTTACAATTTCATTTTCTGCATGCTTCTTTTAAATAATTTTTCTTTCTCTCACTAACTCCTATTAAAATATGCAGTTGGGTTTTTCTCATTGGCCCACTACAATTTTTTTAAATGTGTCTTTTTTCAAATTATTTCAAGCCAATATTCTTTTAACTATTTTTTACCTAATAAATGCATTTTGGGGTAATTGAAATGCTTTTTTCCCTTACTTTATTTCTATTAACATAATTTCTTCTATATGTGTATGTGTTTAATTTTTTTCATTTTTTTCTCATTTGGCAAAAAAGCTTTATAGTGTCATCCTTATAGTGTTATCCTTTTTCAATGTGCTTCTTTATATGGTTTTTTTCTTTCATCTTTCTATTGAAATATATTTTTTTTTCCAAATGTGTCTTTCTTTAATTTTTTTCATGTGTAATTGTTATTATTTTGAAAGCGATTCTTATAAAATGTTTGCGTTAATTGCATTTTAAGTAACAACAAATTAAAATCTTTATTATTAAATAAATTAAAAAACCACAAAAAAAATCAAAACTTAACAGTGAGGAAGCCTATAAAATGACTCCCTATGTGCTATGCACATGGGGTTCAACTAGTATGGGTAATAAAAGGAGCAATACTTTTCTAACCAAAATCATGAATAATTTAAGATAGATAATTTTCTTGAATATTGATTTAGCACTTAAATAATTTTTTTGCATAAAATTTGGCTCACAAAATTTATACACAATTTACTTAACATAGTCCTCAATTATTGCATAATTAATGCACTAGAAATTCTCGTGTGTCAAATTCTACCCTCCTTAAAAATTTTCATCCTCAACAATCAAAACATTCATGAGTAGTTTATCTTCATATCATTTTCTTACTTTCTTACAGCTACCTCTTCTTTATAGTTCCGCTACAAACCCTGATAAGAGGTATGCTCAAATTTCCTATCATCTTTTCTTTTCATAAAAACTTTTGTTTTCTGCTTCATTAATAACCTTAAAATTATGTGCTCAACTTTGAACTCCAAAGATCTATATCATCTTATTCGCATACTGATTTTAATTGTAACACTATGCTTTAGCTACATAACTCTGATCTTCCATCATTGGAACACAATTTCCATCTATCTTAAGGGTTTGGCATTCCACTTGTGTATGCTATTCCCAAAAAAAAGGTTCATATTCATCCAAATCATATCATGGTTATTAAAAGATCTAGGCTACCCGACCACAAATCCATGATTTTCTAGTCCTACACCTGCTTTAAAATCACATTTTTCCATAACTCTCTTGTCATGTGTTCATTTTTAGCTTTCATCCTCTGACTCGTAAGGCTGTTGCTAGGAAACTTGTCCTTATAATTTACTTCATTGGTGCCGTGAAATGGTCATAGTATAGTATTCTATAATTCTTTTTTAAAATTTGCTTCTGCAAGTTAGTGAAATCATGGAATTTTAGTGCTTTCATGCATTGAAACTTCACATAAAAACCATTTGTTTAAGCTATTGGAGATATGGAAACTATCGAGCGTACTAGTACTAGTGGAGCTTTCAATAATGCTGGAGGTGCCTAATTCTTATGAGTTGACTGCTCCTATAATTTTGAAATCTTCTTGCTTTTATGCCTGACATCCCTCGTACATATTAGTGTTAGGGTTCATAAATTCGACGTTTGGCAATAATATGGCCTATATCTCAAGTATAACTGTCATAGTAACGTGGACGCTACTATCAAAAGTCTCTGTCTTGTACTCGTTTTCCCCATTACTAGGGTCATTGAAGTGTCATTTCTATTTTAACTAGGGTATGATGAGGTCGGTTGATGCTCAATTTAATCATCATTGACACTGTCATCATGATCGTGGTTCCTATCTGGACTATTGCAAGCTCCTTAGCATATCTTAGCTTAGCTATATAATGCTTAAGCTTAGAAAAATTGCATAGTTAGTAATCTATCTGGTTGTTCTTAGGCACACTGCATTATAGAGCACCAAAAATCACTTTCCGCTTTTGTCATACCATTATCTTGATTTGTTTTTCTTGTTATATGCATAATTAAACTAAACAACTTCTAACGAAGTGAGATTCACTCAAACGAAGAACATTGTTGTGCAAAAAACAGCATAACATGCCATAAGCTCATTCTTTTGATTTTGAGCCATTGGGTTAACTTTTGACCATCTTTGACCATGTTTAATCATCATTGACTTAGCACCGTCGATGGATGATGACTAACGTCGTCTTGCATAAACATTATAACATATACAATTACGTTCGTCCTTTAACCTTTGCTTTCTCATTGATCATCTGAAGTGTCGACATCAAAGGCTATGTCCTCGGTGCATTAACACACAACCGTTAAAATATGAACTTTTCTACTTACTAGATTTAACCTACTTACTTGAGTTACAATATGGCAAACATATGGTAGTGTGAGAAAGGATGGAAGAATATCACTTTGATGTCAACTGTGATGCCCTACCTTTTTGGACTGTCACTTAACTTACTTAAATATCGTTTTTTTAATCTTTCTTTCAAGTAAGAAAAATACTGCAAAAATTTTTTTTTGTTAGTATCATATTTTAAGATGTACTTGAAACTATTACCAATTTATTTGTTGCAACACAAATTGAAACATGAGTTTCAAGCATAACTTTTCCAAAGACAAATCTTTAAATTTTTTTTTTGATAAAACTTTTCAAACATATTTTCTTATAAGACATTTTTTTTGAACATATGCCTTCTTGAAACTCTTAATTAATTTTTCAAAAAGTGAAAACTTTTTCTTGATATAATGGAAGACTTTCTGTAGTAGTATCTACACTCAACCTTTGCATTAGATCACCATAGCATGAGCTCATCAACCAGTCATACTAGTCTCATGTAGAGCTATCTACAACATGAAGGAACTTAAAATGAGCCTTTGCTCAGTAAGTTTAGACATAATCTCACAAAATACCAAACATTTATCGTAAAACATTGCTTTTAAACTTTTCTCATAAAACCTTTTTCTTGTAAACATTTTTCATAATTTTCTTTTCTCATGAATATTTCTCGTAATATATTTCTTAAAATGTTTTTCATAAACATATCTCATGGACGTATCATGAAAAGGAATGTAGGTAAAGTCATAATACATGATTCTATTTCTACTCATTTATGGACATTCAATTATGAATTTTTTTATTATCTTTCATAACTTATTTAAACTTTTAACATAATTCTTTTTTTAGTGTTTATACTAACATCATCGATCATAAGGTCATTACTTTAGCATATCATATTGCTTCCCTTATGGAAGACTTAGGACTATCAAACAACAAAGTCATAACTATAACATAACTTGTATACCTCATATCAAGGAGGCTGGTATAACACTTTTATTATTATTTTTAATTTACCGTCTTGCAAACTTCAATGAGCATATCAAATGCTAACATATAACATGCCATAGCTTAATACATAAACATTAAATATAATATGTACAATCATAATGCAAATCATAACTTGAATTTTAAAACATTATACATAACTAATGTAAACATACTTTAAGCACCACAATTTATGTATATACATTGCAAGTCTTCGACTTGATCTCTAAAACTTAATTCAAAAAAATGCAAACATATTTTGAACATAAATAGCATTGGAAAATTATTTTTTTATGCCATAGATGAGATTTAAGACTTACCTGCTTATAGCTCTAACATTCCCATTTCATTCTTTTTTCCTTTTAGTAGTCGGTTTCTGTATCCTGTTTTAAGTGACACCTAACTATGAACTAACCTTTCTCGTTATTGACTTATTCGATCGATATTGGATCTTAAACTTTAACTTTTTATTCCTTTTGCTTAACTTCGTTCTTATCGGTTCTTTACTTCATTACTTATCTTAAATGTTCCTTGATCAAATTCTATGTCTCACTAGATGGTTTCGTTACTTAACATGGTACTAAACATTTTCTATTTAAGGGCGATTTACTAGAGTGCTCGGCTCCATTTTAGCTATTTTATAAGAAAATGAATATTTTATCCTTAACGGGTTTTTCGTGAGTTTTGTAACTTTATTAAACTTCTTGTTTTACTTTTCCATTCCAATCCTTACAGACTATGGAAAAATGATTTTTGAAGGTTATTTTCCTAATTCGGGCATTTCGACCCTTTCTACAAAAAATGATTATTTTGCCATTAACAGGTTTTAGAAAATTGTCGAAACCCATTTTAAACCAAAACTTACATTTCTTTACTTCTCATAATAATACAAAAAACAAAACAATAGTTTTCCTTTCATTAAAATCTATTTTATCAAAACTTTATAATTTTGACCAATAATGTGAAAATCTTGACAGTTTTCTCCTTAATATTTTTCTTTCATTCTTACTTGATAAAAACTCTTAATCGTTTCAAACTTGAAACATGTGGTTACTCACTAAAAATAGCAGTGGAGGAAATAAACATTTTCTCAGTAAAAACCTAGTTTTATAGTTTTAGGCTGAAGCATAGAATTCTTGATATTTTTGGCCCCAAAACCAAAAATAATCGTTTTATAATAAAAAATTTAGTTTTTCACAATGATTAAAACTTCTTTAAACTCCTTAGCCCAATCAAAACCATTTCATAACATTTTCATTTTTTTACAAAATTTTGTGCTTAAAATCTTGTAAAATTTATAACTCACAAACCGTGTAGAATTTTCAGGAACTGTCTTAATGCTTTAGCAGTTTTGATGAGTTCTACAACTTTTATATTTTAACTTTCCTGAAATTCCAACTGCATAGTAGAGTTTTCTTTCATTTTTTCATTATGCTGAACTTTTACAAATTTTTGTAATTTTGTCCTCTCAAAATTTCACAAGACTTTGTTCATAAAAAATTTTTACCTTTTCTATTTTGGTAGATTCTATACTTTATTTAGAACATAAATTGACCTCTAAGGCCCTCAAAACTCAATTCTTTTAAAAACTAGTTAGACTTTGTATTTTAACAAAGTTTAACAATCTTTTCATTTTTAACACAAAACCCTACTTTCTTAACTTTCCATCATCATCATCATCATCCTCATCATAACATATATCCAATCATGCCCATAGAGTCTATGTAACATATCAAAGTCCATAAACATCACAACAAACACTTGTTGTATAAAAAAAAAAAAAAATCAAAACTAGGGTTTAGGATTTTACCTAGAAATTTTCCATGCTTTGCATCTCCTCTTTGATGTTTGAAACCCTCCCAATCCTCCTTGACATAATTTATGATAAAACCCATGAAAAACTCCTTCAAAACTCAAGGAGTTACCCTAAAAACACAAGGAGAAAAGCTTAGGTTTTACTTTCAAAATTGCAAAACCTAGATTCGTAGTGCTTGTCCTTGCTTCCTTGCATGATTTGGAGTCTTGTGTTTTGAAAAATTTTTGAGCAAATCTCATGGGAGGGGGTTGGCTTTTGGGAGGAAAAAAATGGGTCTCTCTCTTTGTCTTTTTTTCTTTTTTTTCTTTTAAATGTTATCATGCTTTGCATGAAAAAGAGATGATGAAGACCAATTTGGTTCCTTTTGTAAAGCTAAATAAGGTGCAAATAAAGGGGTGATGTGACCATTTGTCCGCCTTAAACTTGGCACCAAGGTGGGCCCCACATTAAATTTTTAACAGTCTAAAATTATACTAACAGTATTTTTTCTATGTTGCCAGTATATTTCTCATTCTGCTAGCATTCTTTCTTATGCTGTGTTTCATGGTCCACAAGCTTCCACTTCATCCACATAGTATAATTCCTATGCTACTTAGCATTACACAGTCTAATTTCTATAATGCATTCTTTATGCAGTATAATTTCCATATTGCTTATTTTTATGCAGTATAATTTTTATATTGCTTAACCTTGTGGGTATAATTCTAATACTGCATAATTTTTTCAATATAATCTATACATTGTACTATTCTCAAACTGCATGATTTCCATACCATGTATTTCTTATGCTGTATTTTTGTCTTAAACTTTGTTGCAACATTTTCTGCAATAATTAGGCTTTGAATTTAAATTACGCTTAAAAGGTAAAGCAATGGCCTATCCTCAAGTACTATAAATAGGGACCAACCCTAGAAGGCAGCCTTAGGTTTAATTCTTGGCACAAACCATTTGTAATAAGTTTTTCGCATAGTAAAACCTAAAGTGGACAAAGCCTTCAATTGAAATGTACCACTACAAATTTTATATGTTCTTGCTATTATTTTCCTTCATTGTTTTTTTACTTTTTTCGTGAGTGATTATTTTAGTGAGGAATTGGATAAATTCTTGTTAGACGAGCTTTGTCCCTCAACAATTAACGTTCGAAGGAGGACTCATTGAACTTTGTAGCCTTTTTCCATAGGGAAAAAATCTCTCAATTGCTTAAATGGTAAGAAGCATACTAAAGTGAACAACTAGAACGAAAATGACAAAAATAACTGTCGGGATTAGAATGAAGACAAAACGGTGCTACTCAATGAGGGAGACGTGATTACTCACCTTTCCACCTCCTCCTGCTGATGATCAAAATTGGATGCCGCCACTCAAAGGTGCACCTCCAAATCCAAATATGGTCTTGCAGATTTAGATCTAGACCCTGACTCAAAATTATGAAAACTTGATGTGTGCCTTCGAATGTATCGAGAACATCCTGAACAACCTTGCATACCCAGCCAATGAAATCCACCACTTGTGCTAAGAGATGGTGCAAATTTATAGGAAGGGACTAGATATACTAATGATATGCAGTCACACCGAGTACAAGCATCGAGATCATAAGGCAGTAGGTAAAGAAAAGCCCAAAGAACTCAATCATCAGCTTGGAAAGCCAATTAAGCCTAAGAGCTAAAAGTCTATCAGCAATTTGACAGTATATCAGTATATTTAACCTTAAAGGCATAGTGACCTCAGTTATATACATTTGTGCAAAGAAAAGACCAAGCTCGGCTATTTACACGTGTTAAACTAAAACCAAAAGAAGCAATGAACTCAGCTATACAAAGCTTAGTTATAAAGATTAGCCCGGTTGTTTATACTTATGTTAAAAGAAGATTAAGTTGTAAGTCAAAAACAAAAAAGTGGATTAACTTGGTTATCAGATTAACCTATTTAGCTTGGTTGCTTACACTTGAAAATTTTTATAAAAACCCAACCAATTAAGAAGTAGGTTTAATCAGTCTCGGTCATTATTTTGATCAGACATTCACTCTTTGAAAATTTTACTAACAAACATTTGTTTTGCAGGAAATGGGAAAATAAAAAGAAATATATCAGAATAAATAAAATAAGTATATACATCATGTCAGGCATAAAAGCCCATTGTCTCGTCCTTACAGCCATTCAAAAACAAAAAACAAAAGAAAACAGAATAAAGGAAGTTCTAGGCATCCTTCCTTCTGAGGGCAGCAGTAGTCTCGATGGCATCTCGGGGCTTATCTTCAACAGAAGCTGTTAGAAAGCTAAGGTCTAGATCAAAGAATTTCTCCTTAAAAGTGTCAATGACTGGCTCAATTCCCTCATCGAAGGAGCTGTCCTTGATTTCAACCATCTCAGTTGACGATTTAGATTCCTGAATCTCTTTGACTCGGGCCTTTGCCACCTTTTTTTGGAACCTGGTATTCTTATTCTTTAGCACTACTCAAGGTTCTTGATCCTCAGCTCAACTTGGCCTAAAAGCTCCTCAACATCCTTTCTCTCCTTCAAGCTAGTCTCCAGCTTCTTATCTGTAGCTCCATCATGGCTTTGACATCAAACGCCTTACCATCCATCTTCTCCTTTAAAAAATAGTGGTAGCATGGAGGTTGTAGCTACTAAGGGATGATATTAAGGCCTACAAGGGAAGACACAAAAATGTTAATTCCCAAGGGAAAATACAAAATCATTAGGTAAGTGGACACATACCCTCATGTTGCACTGACTACGTAGTTGTGTTACTCCAGGCTGGTTTTACCATATAAATCTATCTACTCTTATTTGCTATAGCTCTTGTAGAAAGTTTCCAGGGTGGGTAATGAGATAATGCAACTACATGGTCATTTGGAAGGACAGTGGACATAGCTTGTGCTTACTTGCCTTTTGATTTTCTTGTGCACAAAGTTTAAGCTAGAGGAACGGGCATGATTTGTGATGGAGGATTATTATCAACATGTCCTCCTCGAGAAGTTACGTCTCCCTTGAATTGACTAGCTTGAGATTTATTAGCCCCAAAAGTATCTTGCTGACTCCTTTTGCTTTGCTCGGTGCCCTACAAAGTGGCAGCCGACCACTTCACCCCAGAGTACTTCGAAACCATAATTGCAATAGACAAAAGTTACCTGAATCGTTTACACTTAAAAAAATGTCACGCCCTGAAGTACGAGAGGTGATGTGTTAGATTAATTAAGTTAATTAAATAGAAATTTAGTTAAAAATTGAGTTTTCGAATCAATTTTATTAATAAAAATATGATAATTTTAAAACCAATTTAGAGGCAAGTAGTTATAATTTTCTTATCAAATGAGAATCATGATAAAATAAACAATAAGGAAAAAATGACAAAAACTACGAAGGAACGAGAATGGGTCCCACTGACCTACATCTTGTGCACACATACAGTACTGACAATATATTATTACAACCACAGTTCAAATAAAGAGGAAAAGTTAGAAAATTATATGTTTTGATTTATGTAATTCAAATAACCTACTTAGTCCTTCTACTATCCGTGAGTTCTGTCTGTGGACTCTTCTTCAAACCTAAGCTGAAATCCATCTAGGGGAAAGGTTTTAAAACAAATAAAACATAAGCGAAAGGCTCAGTAGGACTATTTATTCAAAACATTTAATTTTTAAAGGAATTTCATTAAACAAATAAACATTTAGAAAATGAACTTAAATGAGTAAACAAATAAATAATTAATTAAATAAACAAATAATTGAATAATTGAATAATTAAATAAATGTGTAAATAAGAATCCAATAAAGACTGATCTTACCGAAACAATTTTATACGTCGACCAGAAAGAATAACATTTTCTTTTCTTGGGCAAACCATATGTAAATCACCACCGTAGTGGCCCAGTTGGGTTTCGGGACTTACCCCTAGGGTCGCGCACTACATGACCCAATCTCTGATATGGCATCATGCCCCAAAATATATATATATATATATATATATATCTTTTCATGATTATTAAAATCTCTTTTTACCAAATATAATCATTTACATTCATTATGAGGTTTATTATGAAAACCACCTCAAACTACTGTCTGAAAAAACATTCAATAAAATGCTCTTTCAATTAGTTATTGAAAACATTTTGATAAAAATCCCTTCTAGGCCAAAATCATTTTAAAATCAGGTTACTAAAGAAAAGGGGTAGAAGTCCTACCTCGATACTCGTGTCGATGTCCCTCACCAAAATCTCGATCCGCTATACGTTAGCTCCGCGAATCCACGTACAACCTTAAATGTATAATAACTTAGTTTATCAGTATCTAACTTGAGACATTCTATATTGCTAAATCATCTCATGGTGTCCTAGTGTGCCATTGAGGTTTATGAAATCATTTCATAAAGTCAAAATTTCAATCAAGGTTCAAAACGGTGAAAACGGGTGAAAAATCACAAAATTTCACCATGCCCAGTTGGCCTGTTGGTCGCCCTAGTTCGGCCTGCCTAAAAACCAAGTCCAGTCGACTAAACTTTTTCAGGTTCGACCTGCCAGTCGGATGAATCCGGCCAGCCGAACACATGAATCCGGCCTACCAAACAGAAAGTTTGACCTGCCGATTTGAAAAAATTTTAGAATTTTTCAAGCACGGGTCTCGGCCTCCTTGAACCCAAATCTTCAATTTTAACCTATTTTCTCAGTTCTCTGGCTTGGGTATTATCAATGCATGATAGAAAAATATGGTAGATCACTTTTTAATGCTTTAAAACAAGTTTTAAACAAAATTTTTAAATAAATCCAAAAATAGAGAAAAATGGAGAAAAATGAAAAATCTTAATTTAAATTCGTTTTTGATGAAACAAAGTTTATATTCTAGTTATTCTAAGTTCCTCTAACTTAGATTGAAGGTTTTCTGAGCTTAGAAAAGCTTAGATTTTAAAATGCAAGAAAAATTGAAAAAATTAAAAAGTTTTGAAAATTTAAAAACTAACCTTGGATTAAGTTTTGAATAGAGTTTGTAGTTATTAAATCTCGTTCCCGAGCCTCCAATCTAACCCAAAGCTTGAAATTGATTTTTGTTTCAAATTTTTTTTTGAGAGGAAATGAGAGAGAGAGCGAGTGACCGAAAGAAAGAGAGAGAAGATGAGAGAGGGAGAGTGAGTGAGAATAAGAGAGAGGGGAAGTTAAATAGAGAAAAAAATGAAAAGCAGTTTGCAATCAATACCACGTCCTGCATGTGGTATTTTCAAAGTGGGACGTGTTGATCATTTGACAAATTATTTTGTTTTCAATACTTAAAATAACAATTAAAAGTAATTAAGAGTAATTAAAAATTATTAAAAGAATAAAAAATAACATTAATTTAGAAATTTCACAAAATGATCAAATCAAATTTAAAATACTTTTTATGGCACAATAATCTACTATTTTACATTTTAATAACACTTAATTAATCCTGAAGCGTTACAAAAAATTGTAGTGAAAAATGAAATATAAGGACCACACTAATACCTTCTTGTTCTTCTTCTTCACTGCTAAGGTTTACTACCGAGGTTGGCTTAGGAGGAACTGCTTGCTCATCAACGTCCACCTCAGCTACTGTTCTTAGAGGTAAAGCCAAATTAGAAAGCTCGACAGCCTTGAGATTGTAGGTATTATAAAGATCGTTGCTATTTGGGTACCTTGAAAGCCGCTTCTATTTGGCCCATCTCTTCCTTGTTTAAACTTAGGCAAGGAGTTGTAATATTTGCTAAAAAGAAAAGAGATGGTTAGCTTTAACTATCTAAAATAAAGCACGAAGAATTTAATTTGGGCACAAAGCACGAAGAATTAACGTTTGGCATTGACGTTGTGAAGCAAATGGCACCTAATAGAGATTAAATCTCCTTTCTCTATCCAGTTCTTGTCAAACGAGTCGTTTAGACCTTCCATTCGTGAGTCTAACTCAGTTTGCTGGTAATTAACTTGCCAATCTTGGGATAAGACTTGAGGTGAAAGAAGCTGTGTTAGTTGGGAAACGCCTTGATTATGAACATATAAAGTAACTCCCGCACTGTCAGCTCGATCTAAAAATGGACCTTCCAAGGGATAAAGGCTCTTGATAAAATCCTCCATCCATTTGGTTAAGTTGAGGTGGCACAAACCCGAACTCATTTAAAACTTTTTTGTGAAAAGAGAGGTAAAAAGAAAGACATTGCACGATAA
>CAMOHE010040122.1:0-49439 GCA_946598075.1 Artocarpus hirsutus | reverse complement strand
GTCTAAAGTGAATCAATTTGCCAAGACAGAATTATTAATTCAAATCAATTCACTTTATGTCCCGATCCAACACATCGTCACCTATGACAACGTGCCAATGTTTCTATTCATAGAGTCCACCTCCGATGGTCAAGACAAACCATCTTCCAATAGGGATATAGACAACATAACAATCTTTACATGAATAAAGTGCCCAACTTTATTCCCTTGATTGCGGATCTTATGATTTAGACGGTCACCTTAAGAATCGTGTCTTCCGCATAATCTGTCTATCATATGCCCAATTCTTAAAGGTTTAGACCGACAGTCTCAGACTATTGTTTGCTTATCATACATTCAACAAATTTGAACGTAAAGAGGACAAGATTTGGTATATGAATAATAAATGAATTCTTTATTGATAAAAATGTCTTCAAAAACTCATTACATTTTTACTCCTTAGGGCATACATGTCTAACAACCAATCAGATCCAGGCGAATGTCACTGGATAGTAGTTAAGAATATCCTTAAATATTTGAGAAGAACTATGGATGCATTCTTATTGTATGGAGGAAAGGAAGATGAGCTTGTTGTAAGTGGTTACACATATGCCAACTTTCAGTCCGACAAGGATGACTTTCGATCGCAGTCAGGTTATGTGTTTTGTTTGAATGGAGGTGTAGTGAGCTAGAAAAGTTCAAAGCAAGACACTGTTGCTGATTCTACAATAGCAGCTAAGTATATAGCCACCTCAGAAGCAGCTAAGGAAGCAGTTTGGATTAAAAAGTTTATTACTGGATTGGGTGTTGTTCCTAGCATATCAAATCTAGTAGACTTGATTGTGATAATAACGAGGCCATAACACAGGCTAAGGAACCTAGATCACATCAGCGATCCAAACACATACTCAGACGTTATCATCTCATTCGAGAAATCATTGAGAGAGGAGATGTGAAGATATGCAAAGTACCTACAAATGACAATGTTGCTGATCCACTCACTAAGCCTCTTCCACAGCCTAAGCATGACAGTCATACTATGTCAATGGGTATTAGATACAATATTTATTGGGCCTAGTGCAAGTGGGAGATTGTCAGTGGTGTGCCCTAGGCCAATTATGTAATGACCATATTTTGACTTTGTTACATTTACATTTTACTAATAAAGAAGCGTTTTCATTATTGTTTTTTATTCTAATTTCATGAATAGTTAATTCTACTAAGGTCATCAAGTATGTGACTTGATAGTAAAACTTATAGGTGAAAATTGAATTTTATTCTAAATTATCCCTAGTCGGTCATTATTATTAGGATAATAATGAATAAAGACTAGTATAAACTTTGTCTGATGATTATGTTTTACTAATCATGTGTATGAGATACTAAGTCAACTCATAGATACATATTTGAGAAATGATGTATTGGATCGATCCGCTCTGAGAATACTACATGGATAATTGTCATAAGTGATTCTCATCACAATAGTATTATCCTAGTCCTTTGACCTGAAATCACCATGGTTTCCTACTTGACAAGTTCTCTATTTTGACGCAATTCAATATTATCTTTAACAGGATGATGGAATGGATTGCTGTTGATATAAAGTGAATCATGTGAGGAATGTGAGTGATAAAGAAGGAATTTGTCCCTATCAATCTAATCGAATTGCATGGATCTTGCGAAGGTTTTGTGGGAATTAATTTTAATTTTCTGCTACTTATTTGAATCACAAAATCCAACAGATACTGGTGCCACTCATTCTCTCATTTCAAGTTCTTTTGTACATGCCTTGAGATTAGAGATAGAAGAATTTGGTGAACCCCTAGTTATAGCCTCACCCTTGAGTCAGGTATGTACGAAATGTATTTGTAAAGCTTGTAAAATAAAGATTGGGGATGAGATTTTGAAAAATGATTGGATTGTAATCCCCATGAGTTAATAAAATGTAATTCTAGAGATGGACTGATTGTCCAGATACAATGCAGTTGTAGACTATTAGCTTAGGAAAGTGACCCTAGCATCTGATAGGGGGACGACGATCACTTACCAGGGTGGTGGTGATCGGCTAATGAGTGAGCATCTCATAAAGACATGTCTTAGAGGGCGGAAGAACTTAGCTTGCTATGCCTTCCTCATGAATCTAAAAGGAGAGCCTAGTGTCTCAAGAAGAAACGTAGCGATCCCAATGGTAGACAAATTTGAAGATGTCTTCCCCGACGAATTGCCAAGATTACCACCGCATCGAAAGATCGAATTTGTTATTGAGTTGCTTCCAGGAACAACAACAATTTCTATAGAACCTTATTGGATAGCATCGATAGAAATGAAGGAATTAAGAAAGTAACTTCAGTAGCTTGTTGATAAGAGATACATCCAGAATAGTACATCACCATGGGGAGCACCGGATTTGTTCGCTAAGAAGCATGATGGAACTCTCAAGTTGTGCATAGATTATCGACAATTGAATCGTGTCACCGCGAAGAACAAGTATCCTCTGCCCAAGATCGATGATAGTTTGATAGTTGGAAGGTTTGCAGTATTTCTCAAAGATAGATTTGCTGTCAAGATACCATCAGCTTAGGACCAAAGAAGAAGACATCCCCAAAATAGCTTTTAGAACCCGGTATGGACATTTTGAGTTTCTGGTGATGCCGTTTGGACTAACAAATGCTCTAGTAGCTTTTATGGACTTAATGAACAGGATATTCAGGCCCTATATGGATCAGTTTGTAATCATGTTCAACGACGACATCTTAGTCTATTCTAAGACTTTGGAGGAACATGAACAGCATCTCAGAATTATGCTTTAGACTTTACAAGAACACCAGTTGTATGCTAAGAAGGAAACGTACAAATTTTGGTTGACGAAAGTCAAGGTTCTGGATCATGTCATTTCCAAGTATGGTATCTCAGTGGATCCGTCTAATGTAGAAGCCATAGTGGAAAGGAAACGATCAAGGAGTATGGCAAAAGTCCATAGTTTTTTGGGACTTATAGGGTACTATAGGAAGTTTGTAAAGGATTTCTCGAAGATAGCAACACCATTGACAAGATTGATCAGGAAGAATGTCAAGTTCGAGTGGGATGAAGAATGTGAGCTCGCTTTTCAAGAATTGAAGAATCGATCTACCTTAGCCCTAGTATTGATTATCCCCAACAGTGACGAGCCATATGAGGTTTACACAGATACGTCAGGATGCGGGCTTGGGTGTATATTGATGCAACACGGATGCATGGTAGCACATGGATTGAGACAGCTATGACCTCACGAGCGAAATTATCCTACTCACGACTTAGAGCTCGCAGTCATGATTCATGCGCTGAAGATTTGGAGATGTTATTTGTATGGGGTGACATTTTAGGTTCTCTCTGACCACAAGAGTTTGAAGTACCTGTTCACTCAAAGGGATTTGAACTTGAGGCAGCGAAGATGGATGGAGTACATGGAGGATTATGATGTCATGCTATAGTATCATCCTGGGAAAGCTAACATGGTCGCTGATGCACTTAATAGGAAGTCTTCAAGAATTCTCGCTTGCTTGGATCTTGAAAATTAGAAAAAGATGCAACAATGAGTGAGTACGGGCTACAGTACTACGAGGACTACGAATGAGTTTTGGTGTATCATATGGAGATGACCCCAGCTCTCATCTAGATGGTGAAGCAAAGCCAGTGGTGAGACCAGCACCTTCAAGGAATCTGGACGCGGATTCAGAATGGAGAGCAATTTGAAGAATGGAGGGTACGTGCCAATGGATTGTTGTACTTTAGGGAGTGCCTCGTAGTTCCAGCAATCCTAGAAGTAACAAAGGCCGTAATGGATGAAGCCTATAGGTCTTAGTTCACCATTCATCTAGGGAGCACGAAGATGTATCGTGATCTGAAGAGACAATATTGGTGGAGACGTATGAAGAAGGATGTTCAAGAATACATGGCCAAATGTACGATTTGTCTTCAAGTGAAAGCCAAGCATTAGGGGCTAGCAGGTCAGCTTCAACCACCTCCTATTCCAAGGTGGAAATGGGAGCACATCAGATTTTCTTACCGGATTGCAGAGGACAAGGCAACGGCATGATGCAATATGGGTCATGGTTGACAGGTTAATGAAATTGGTGCATTTCATTTCGTTCAGGTCAACATGCTCGAGAAAGGTTCTCAAAGAATTGTACCTATAGAACAGAGTGCGGTTGCACAGAGTTCCATTGTCCATCACATCAGACCAAGACACCAGATTCAATGCCAAATACTAGAGGAGCTTTCAAGAGGCTTTGGTTACAAAATTGAATTTCAGTACAGCATTTTATCCTCAGACCTATGGACAATCTGAGCAGGTTATTCAAATTTTTGAGGACATGTTACATGCATGTTCATTAGACTTTGGCGAGAACTGAAAAAAATATTTGCATCTGGCAGAGTTCGCATACAACAACAGCTATCAAGCGAGCATTAGAATTTCACCGTTTGAGGCACTGTATGGACAACCGTGCGTCACTGGTATGTTGGGTTGAACCAGAAGACAAGATTATTCTTGGGCCAGATGAGATTCACGACAGCAATAAGAAGGTCGTCGTAATTCGAGACCGATTAAAGGCAGCTTAGAATCGACATAAGAGTTATGTGGATAGAAGATGTCGACCCTTGGAATTTGAGATAGGAGACTTTGTTCTCTTGAAGGTATCACCTCACAAGGGCATCATGCAATTCAGAGTAAGTGGTAAGTTTGCACCAAGGTATGTTGGACCGTTAGAAATTACTCAACGTGCTGGTGTGGTTGCTTATCGCCTAGATCTTCCTCTTGAACTTTCTCATGTTCACGATGTATTCCACATGTCAATGCTTTGGAAGTGTCCGCCTAAGCAGGATAAGATCGTTTTGTTCCATGATGTGCAGATTCAGGAAAACATGACATATAAGGAAGTGCCAATTTAGATCATTGATTGAAAAGTGATCAGTTTGTGTCGACGTGATATTCCGTTACTAAAGGTCGTGTGGCAGCATCACGCGGTTAATGAAGCCACTTGGGAATTAGAATCGAGTATGCAGGAGCTGTATCCCCATTTGTTTTGTTTCTAAACTAAGTTGTAAATTTCAAGGGCAAAATTCCTTTTAGGAGTGGAGAGTTGTAACGCTCTGAAATAAATTAAATGTTATAAGTGTGTAAAATGATAGATTAGTGTGCCATAATGAGTATTTTAAACTTAATTTGATTATTTTGTAAAATTTCTAAATTAATGATGTTTTTTATTATTTTAATGATTTTTAATCACTTTAAATTATTTTTGTTTGTTATTTTAAATTTTGAAACAAAACAATTTAAAAAATACCGAATAAGTCCTATTTGAAATCAGTGTGCTACTGCACACGTTTTTGTGCAGCTAACAATCTCTCCCTCTCTTCATTTATTTCTCTCCTCCCTCTCTGCCTCTCTTTCCCGCTCAAATTCTCTTAAAATTTTTGAAACAAAAATCAAGCCCAAGCTTCAGGTAAGTGGATTAAAGGCTCAGGAACACGATTTAGCAACTACAAACATGATTTAAAACTTCGATTCAAGGTTAGTTTTTAAAATTTCAAAACTTTTTTAATTTTTTAATTTTCTTTGTATTTTGAAATCTAAGCTTATTTGAACTTAGAAAAGCTTTGATCTAAGTTAGAAAAACTCAAAACAACTAAAATCTAAGCTTTGTTTGATCAAAAATGAATTTAAATCAAGATTTTTTATTTTTCTCTATTTTTCTCTGTTTTCAGGATTTTTCAAAATTTTTATGTAAAACTTGTTTTAATGCATTAAAAAGTAATCTACTATGTTTTCTATCAACTATGATCATTATCCATGCTTGGGATTTGAGAAAACAGGTTGAAATTGAAGATTTGGGATCAAGGCAACCGAAACCCATGCTTGGAAATTTCTAAAATTTTCTAATTCGGTAGGCCGGATTCATGAGTTCGACAGGCCAGATTCATACAGCGAGTAGGCCGAACCTGGAAATGTTCTACCGACTGGACCTGCTCTTTCAGCAGGCCGAACTGTGCAGTTCGACCAACCGAACTAGGGCGACCAGCAGGCCGACTAGCATGGTAAAATTTTGTGATTTTTCATCCGTTTTTGTTGTTTTGAACCCCGGTTGAAATTTTAACCTTATAAAATGATTTTATAAACTTAAATGGCATGCTAGGACACCATGAAATAGTTTAGAAACATAAGATACCTTAAGCTAGATACTAATAGACTTAATTATTACATATTTAAGGTTGTTCATGATTCCGCAGAGCTAATGTATGGCAGACTAGGATTACGATGTGAGACATCGGCGTAAGTATCAAGGTAGGACTTCTACCCCTTTTCTTTGGTAACCTAGTTTTAAAAAGATTTTGGCCTCAAAAGGATTTTTATCAAAATGTTTTCAATGAATGATTGAAAAGGGTTTTTAAATGACTGTTCTCCTAAACAGTAGACTGAGGTGATTTTCTGTCATGCCTCGGAGTACGAGAGGTGATGTGGCGGTTTAATTAAGTTAATTAAATGAAGATTTAGTTAAAACTTGGGTTTTAGAATTAAAATTTATTAATAAAAATGTGATAATTTAAAAATCTTTTTAAAGCAGGCAATTGTAATAATTAAACAAATAAAAATAACAAAGCGGATGATGAGAAGATAATAAAGAAATAAGGAGAAAATGAGAATGGGTCCCACTAACCCACATTTGTGCACACACATGGTATCAAAAATATTAAATTACAACCACAATCTAAAATAAGAGAGAGGAAGGAGAAGTTATACATGCCTTGATTTTATAATTTAAATAACCTACTCGATTCTCCTACAGTTCGAATGTCATGTCTGTGTACTCCTCTCCAATCCTAAGCTGAACTCCACCTAGTAGGGGAAAGGTTTTAAAACAAATAAAATGTGAGCGAAAGGCTCAGTAGGGCTATATTTTAAAATATTAAATTTTAAATGAAATTTCATTATTCAAATAAATGTATAGAAAACGAACTATAAAAGATAAATAAATAGTTAAAAATTTAATAAAAATTTATCTTACCAAAACAGTTTGTTGGTCGACTAGAAAGAATACCATTTTCTTTTCCTAAGCAAACCATATATATTTCACCACCATAGTGGCCCAGCTGGGTTTCGGAACCTACCCCCAAGGTTGCACTTTACTCGACCCAATCTCTGATATGGCATCATGCCCTTAAATATAATTATATATATCTTTCTATGATTATTAAAATCTCTTTTTACCAAATATAATCATTTACCTTCATTATAAGGTTTATTATGAAAACCACCTCAATTATACTGTTTATAAAGACATTCAATAAAAATCATCTTTCAATCAATTATTGAAAACAATTTGATAAAAATCCCTTTTAGACCAAAAATCATTTTAAAACTAGGTTATCGAGAAAGAGGGTTGGAGTCCTACCTTAATACTCGTGCTGATGCCCCACACCAAAATCCTAGTCCGCTATACGTTAGCTCCACGGATCCATGTACAACCTTAAATGAAACTAGGTCTATTAGTATCTAGCGTGAGATATTCTATGTTACTAAATCATCTCATGGTATCCTAGTGTGCCATTTAGGTTTATGAAATCATTTTACAAAGTCAAAATTTCAATCGAGGTTCAAAATAGTGAAAACGGACGAAAAATTACAAAATTTCCACCATGCCAGTAGCCCTGGCCTGGCCAGCCAAACTTTTCCAGGTTCAGCCTGCTGGATGGATGAATCCATCCTACCAAACCCTTTGAATCAAGCCTGCCAAACACGAAGTTTGGCCTACCAATCTGGAAAAATTCTAGAATTTTTCAGGCACAGGTTTCGACCTCCCTGAGCCCAAATCTTCATTTTAACTTGTTTTTCTCAATTCTCAAGCATGGGTAGTGATAATAATTGATAGAAAAATAGAAAAATATAGTAGATTACTTTTTAATGCTTTAAAACAAGATTTAAACAAAAATCTTGAAAAATCCCAAAATTAGAGAAAAATGAAAAATTTTTATTTAAATCTGTTTTTGTTCAAACAAAGCTTATATTCTAGTTATTCTAAGTCCTTCTAACTAGGATTAAAGGTTTTCTAAGCCTAGAAAAGCTTAGATTTAAAAATACCAAGAAATTTAAAAAATTAAAAAAGTTTTAAAATTTAGAAACTAACCTCGAATTCAAAGCTTTAAATCATGTTTGTAGTTACTAAATCGTGTTTCTGAGCCTCCAATCCACTAACCCGATGCTTGGGATTGATTTTGTTTCAAAAATTTTTTGAGAGAATTTGAGAGAGAAGGAGAGGTAGAGAGAGGGAGAGAGGATGAGTGAATGGGAGAGAGAGAGAAGAAAGTGAGGCGAGAGAGAGAGAGAGTTTAAATAAAGGAAAACGGTGGGAGGTTTCACTATATGAAAGCTGTGTGCAGCCCACGGGTTTATTAAACAAGAGTTTTAACAAATCGTTTTATTTCAAAATTTGAAATGACAAATAAAAAATAATTTACAGTAATTTAAATTATCAAAATAATCAAAAACAACATTAATTTAGAAATTCCACAAAATATTCAATTTAAGTTTTAAAAAAATTCATTATGGCATACTAATCCACTATTTTACATATTAATAACATTTAATTAATTTCAAGACGTTACATTTTCATAATAAACCCCATAATGAACGTAAATGAAATTATTTGGTAAAAAGAGATTTTTAATAGTTATAGAAAATATATACATATATATATATATATACGGGCATGATGTCATATCAAAGATTGGATCATGTAACGTGAAACCTTAAGGGCAAGTCTCGAAACCTAATTGGACCACTACGATGGTGTTATATATATAGTTTGCTTAAGAAAAAGAAAATGTTATTCTTTATGGTCAACTAGTAAACAGTTTTGATAAGAATAATTTTGTTAAATTCTATTTATTTGTTATTTAAGTCTATTTTCTAATTACTTCCTGTATTATGAAATTTTCCTTTCAAAACTAAATGTTTTAAAATTTATTGTCCTACTGAGCCTTTCGCTCATATTTTATTTGTTTTAAAACCTTTTCCCTCTAGGTGGATTTCAGCTTAGGTTTGAAGAAGACTCCATAGACAAGACACACAGTCAGTAAAGGAATCAAGTAGGTTGTTTAAATTATAAAATTCAAGGCATGTAATGTTCTAACTCCCTCCTTATTTGGATTGTGATTGTAACATAATATTGTCAGTACTATGCATGTGCACAAAATGTGGGTCAGTAGGACCCATTCTCGTTTCTTCTTATCTCTTTGTTGTTTTTCTTGTTTGTTTAATTAACATGGTACTTGCTCTAATAAGATTTTAAATTATCATAGTTTTTCATAATTAATTAATTTATTAATTCATGTTTTTAATCAAATTTTCACTTAATTATTTTAAATAACCTGCCACGTCACGTTCTGTACTCTGGGCCGCAACACCTATCTACATGTCACCAAAGAATTCGGTTCCTAACTAAGCAAGGAATTCGAGAGATTAAGGGAAGCCAAGGGACCATTAGAAGTTGCTATTTGACAACGCTTAAGTAAAAGAGCGAGGCTATATTATAGCAATTATAGACAAGCAAGTCAAACGGGCATGAGAAAAAGGAGCCCCTCATGGAGCAACTAAATAATCTTTCGATTAACCTTGATGAGAAAAGGAACTTTAAGCATTGGCTCATAGTTGGATCAAAACATTTGCAAATATAGTCAATTTTCTTAAAGAGAATAGAGATTGTTTTGCTTGGTCACATGAAGACATGCAAGGGATCGGCCTAGAGGTCTAACAATTACTTGAAGCGCAACCGGTCTAGTACCTAGATTGGCTCACAAACATTGTCTTCATATAAAAAAGAAGGGTAAATGGAGGATGTACATCAACTTTATGGACTTAAATAAAGCTTGATCAAAAGATAATTACCCACTTCCATATATAGACAGATTGGTCGAAGAAACTGTAAGCCATCAGCTTGGAAGTTTTTGGATGCATTCTAGGTTATAATCAGCTCCTCTGCCCAGAAGTACAAGAGATGATTGCCTTTATTGCAGAGTATGGTATCTTTTGCATTAAGATCATGCCCTTTAGCCTAAAGAATATTGAAGCCATTTACTAGAAACTCGTTAACTGTTTGTCCAAGTATAAGTACCCAAAAGGGGGGGTGAATTGGGTTTTCGAAAACTTTTTCAATTATTGAAAATTTTATAAAGTAAAATGCTTAAGAGGTAAATATGAGAAAAATATAATATAAGCACAATCAAGCAACAAATAAACAGTGATTAAATAAAAAGTAAGAAGAAGAAATGCAAATGTTATGTATAGTGGTTCGACAAAATGCCTACGTCTACTGTCGCCAAGCTAAACTCCTTTGCTTGATCTCTTGCATTATTAGAACGTCTTTTTGGCATGATCACTCTTGTATACAACTAGTGACTTGCTTAACCCAAGGCTCACCACACCTTCTTACAAAGTAACAATTTTCCCGGAGATTGTCTAACCAAGAATTCCCCAAATTTACAAGGCTTTGGAAACCCAACAATGTAAATAATGTGGTTGTAATTTTGGTACACTCACAAAATATACACTCCAAAACAAAAGAAATGAAAAATACAATTGTGGTATGTGTTTGGATGTGTGAGTAATTCTCAAGATGAATATGAAACAAGTTTAGCTCAAGAGAATGTGTGTGCAATGAATGCTTGAGAAGAACAATATAGAATAATGTCAAATTTCACTTGTGTTCCTTCATCATTTAATGTACATTAAATAAATGGGTATTTATAGCTCCCTAGTGCTTAGAAACATCTAAAAACATCAATTTTGAGTTAACTAGCCGTTGCAATTAGAGCTCCAATAGTAAAAAAAAAAAAAGCTATTACAAACAGTTCTGTAGGCCGGAAGCTAAGTTTGGTAGGCCGAAGTTTGAGGTGCTAAAAATCAAGTTCTCAATGGTCATTGGATCGACAGGCCAGTTCACAGTTCAGTAGGTCGAAACCAAACCCTCGACAGGCCGACAAAATCTCTACAAGAAGGATTTCAATAACCCTCAAATCGGTAGGTCGAAGCAGGGCGTTCGGCAATCCGAACTTTGAAACTCCGATAGACCAAAGGTACCTTTGGTAGGCTGAAGCCAGAGCCCCTACAGATGAGGGGTTAAAAGAACCCAGATCGGCAAGCCGAAGCAAGGCTTTCAGCATGCCGATCAACTTCGACAGGCTAACCAACTTGGTCAGCAGGCCAATCTGCCTTAGGCCACAAATTGCCCTAGAAACTTGTCAAGAAACCTGTTTTACAAAATACTTGTAAAACAATTTAATTCAAGTTATCTCATGCAATTTGAATTCAAACCAATATCAAATACAAGCATGCAATGAGAATGCAATGTGAGTGTGTGCTCTTGAGCTTTCTTTAGATCATTCAATTTGAGAATTGCTCATTAACACTTTTGAACAAAATAAAATCTAAATAAGAACTTGAAATCTTCAAGTCCGTGTGAGTTCCCTTTCAAAAGTCTACTTCCACAAGCTTTCTTAAACTGCCTTCACTTGATTTCTTGAAATGTAAGCTTAGTGACACTCAAGATGATTATTAGATTAAAATGTATTTTGCACATACAATAAAAATTGTATTTGTCATCATCAAAAGAATATTAAAATAGCTTTGTGAAACCATGGAGCCAACATTAAATTCACGTTCGAGGAGCAAATGTAACACCCTGAAGTTAATTGAGTGTAATTAGAGTATTAAATGGGGGATCAGTGTGCCATAATAAGTGTTTTCAACTTAAGTTTATTATTTTGTGAAAATTAAGAAAACTTATGTTATTTTACTCTTTTAAAAAGTTTTAAAATAATATAAATTGTTTTTAATTGTTAATTGAAATATTTAACAAAGCAATTTGATTTGAAAACTGTATGCTATTGTACACAGTCTTGAAAAACCAGTTGTCTTTTCTTACTCTATTTAAAACTCACTCTCTCTCTCTCTCCTCACTCTCTCACTCGCTCATCTCTCTCCTCTCTTCCCCTCTCTCTCGGTTCCCTTGCTCTCTCTCATTCTCTCTCTAAAATTTTTGAATCAAATTTTGATTTCAAGCTTCAGGTTAGCAGATTGAAGGCTCAGGAATGAGATTCAACAACAAAAACATCGTTTTAAAGCTTCAATTCGAGGTTAGTTTTAAAAATTCAAAAGTTTTTCTATTTTTCAAATTTTCTTAAATTTTGGAATCTAAGAGTTTCTAAGCTTAGAAAAGCTTCAATCTAAGTTAGATGGACTTAGATTAGCTAGAATACAAACCTTGTTTGAACAAAAACGAATCGAAATCAAGATTTTTCATTTTTCCTCTATTTTCTCTATTTTTGGATTTATTTGAAAATCTTGTTTAAAACTTGTTTTAATCCATTAAAAAGTGTTCTATTACGATTTTCTATTGCTTATGATGATTTTCCATGCCTGAGAATTGAGAAAAATAGGTTAGATTTGAAGATTTGGATTCAGGAGGCCGAGACCCATGCGTGGAAATTTTTAGAATTTTCCAGATCGGCAGGCCGAACTTTGTGTTCTGCAGGCTGGATTCATCCGACCGGTAGGCCAAACCTAAAAATGTTCGGCCGATGGACTTGGCTTTTCAGTAGGCCGAACTGTGCAGTTCGGCCGGCCGAACCAGGGGGACCGACAGGCCGATCGAACCTAAACCCAATTTTTGTGATTTTCACCCGTTTTCACTGTTTTGAACCCTGATTGAAATTTCAACTTTATAAAATGATTTTATAAACCTAAATGGCATACTAGGATACCATGAGATGATTTAGTATCATAGGATACCTCGGGTTAGATATTAATGAACTAAGTTACTATACGTTTAGGAATTGTGCATGGATCCACGGAGCTAATGTATAGCAGACGGAGATTACGGTGTGGGACACTGACACAGATATCGAGGTAGGACTTCTACCCTTTTCTTTGGTAGCCCTATTTTAAAATGATTGAAGCCAAAAAAATGAATTTTTATTAAATTTTTCGATGACTGATTGGAAAATGATTTTGTTTAAATATCTTTACAAACGGCTGATTGATAAATGCTCATAATGAACCTCATAATAAATGTTAATGATCATATTTGGTAAGTAGAGGTTTTAATTATAAAAAGATATATGGGCATGATACCATATCAGAGATCGACTCGTGTAGTGAACGACCTTAGGGGTAGGTCCCGAAACCCAGCTAGGCCACTTCGGTGGTGAATATTTGGATTGCCCAAGAGAATTAAAAAGGTACTCTTGACAAACTGATTTCAATGAAATTTTATTAAATAAAAATATTTATTGATTTATTTAATTATTTTTTATTAAGAAAGTTCTAATAGATTATTTATTAGTTTATTTTTTAAAATATAGTCCTACTTAGCCATTCGCTCACGTTTTCATTGTTTTAAAATCTTACCCCTAGGTGGATATCAGCTTAGGATCGGAGAAGAGTCCGTTGACCAGACTTACGTCCCATAGAAGATTTGGGTAGGTTGTAGTACAATAAATCAAGGCATGTAAGATCTTAACTTATTCTTTTATTTCAAGACTGTAGTTGTATGGTAATATTGTCAGTACTACATGTGTGTGCACAATAGGTGGGCTAGTGGGACCCATACTCGTTCCATCTCGTATTTAAATATTTTTAACGTTCTTTTTATTTGCTTAACTATTACGATGGTTGATTTTATTTCCTCAAATTATTCTGTTTGAACGTTTTTAAAATTATCTCATTTTTATTTATAAATTAAATTCTAAAACTCTGTTTTTAACTAAATCTTTATTTAATTAACTTAACTAAACCACCACGTCACCTCCCGTACTCCGGGGCATGACAGAATGGTATCAGAGCTCAAGGTTATGAACCTTGAAAATTGTGCACACATAGGTACGACAATGAAATACTACTGACAGTCCAAATTTTGTTTTCAGAAGTGAGAGAATGGCACCTAGACGTCATTCGACTGCGAATGCCGAGTTCGAAAATGATGAGGGCATGATGAGGGCTATGTTTACTGCATTTCAACAGATGGCAGCAAGGGCAAGACCTGATTATTCCGAGGCTAGTCGTCAGCATACGTACTTTAAGGAGTTTTGACATGAGTCAGTATCAACCTTTGACGGAACTGGGGACCCGCAGGTGGCAGAATATTGGCTAGATTCGATCGTGAAGCACTTGGATACGCTTGGTGTGCCAGCGGAGTATCGTGTGGAATTCGCAGCATATAAGTTCGAAGGTGGTGCTAACACCTGGTGGAAGCAAGCAAAGCGTTTGGAAAATAATGGTAATATTGATTGGGACATATTCGAGGAGCTGTTCTATAATAGGTATTTTTCGCAGGGGTACAGGGACCAAAAGGCGGCAGAATTCTATAGGTTGCAGCAGGGCGACATGTTAGTTCAGAAATACGAGGCGAAGTTTAATGAATTGGCAAGGTTTGCTCCCTCAGCAGTGGCATCAGAGCGTGAAAGGTGTATCAAATTTCAGGAAGGACTCAAGGCTCCTATTCGACGACAGATAGTTGCCCTACGACTCTGAAACTTTGGAGAGCTTGTGTCATCAGCGATATCAATGGAGAATGATTACACACAGTATTGTGAGAATCGAGCTAAGGCATTAGAAGGACCACAGAGGAGCGGTAGGAGGAGCGTCAACAGTCGATCGACTCCAGGAAAGAGCAAACAGGGTGGCGTGAACAGCAGCAGCAGCAGTTCATCCAGCAACAGGCGTAGCAACCCCTACAGCTTTCATTGTCATTATTGCCAACAGCCAGGACACATCAAGAGGAATTGCCCAATTAGGAGTGCTCACTTAGGACTTCAGACGTGAGAAGGAGCTAGCCATCAGCCTCAGCTTTAGACTCTACCTCAGCCTCAGCAGTATCCTCAGCTTCCATTTCATCAGTTCTCTCGTCAGCAATTGTCACATCCAGCGCAAGGACACTAACTGTAGGATTTTCAGCGTAACGTTCCTCAGTATCAAACGTCGAGTACAGCTAGTGTGCAGTCGCCATCATGGCAGTAGTATCGGCCAGTTAATCTAGGAACTAGTGATGTGGGTAGAGGAAAAGGAAAAGCTCCAGTGCAGGTTCACACGATGACATCAGGGAGTTCAGATGCCCAGACTAATAACGCAGTTGTCGATGGTACGAGCATGGTTTCTCAATCTTTAGCACACGTGTTGTTTGATACTGGTGCCACTCATTCTCTGATTTCAAACTCTTTTGTACATGCCTTGGGATTAGAAATAGAAGAGTTTGACGAACCCTTAGTCATAGCTTCACCCTTGGGGTGGGTATGTATGAATAGTATTTGTAAAGCTTGTAAAATAAAGATAGGGGATGAGATTTTAAAAAGTGATTTGATTGTAATCCCCATGAGAACCTATGATGTGATCCTAGGGATGGATTGGTTATCTAGATACAGTGCAGTAATGGACTGCCAATTTAGGAAAGTAACCCTAGTGTCTGATATGGGGATGGTAATCACCTACCAGGGTGGTGGTGATCGACTAATGAGTGAACGTCGTGTTAGGGCATGTCTCGGAGGACGAAAGAACGCAGTTTGTTATGCTATCTTCATGGATTTGGAAAGAGAGCCCAGTGTTTAGAAGATGTACAGTAATTCCAGTGGTAGACAAATTTGAGGATGTCTTCCTCGACGAGCTACCAGGATTACCACCGCATCGGGAAATCAAATTTGGTATTGAATTGTTTCCAGGAATAGCACCGATTTCTATAACACCTTACCGGATGGCGGCGACAGAGATGAAAGAACTCAGGAAGCAACTTCAGGAGCTTGCTGACAAGGGATATATCCAAAATAGTACATCACCATGGGGAGCACCGGTCTTGTTCGCTAAGAAGCATGATGGAACTCTCAGGTTACGCATAGATTATCGATAGCTGAATTGAGTCATAGTGAAGAATAAGTATCCATTGCCCAGGATCGATGAGTTGTTTGATCAGTTGGGAGGTTCGCGGTACTTCTCAAAGATAGACTTGAGGTCAGGATATCATCAGCTCAGGATTAAGGAAGAGCACATTCCCAAGACAGCTTTCAGGACCCGATATGGACATTTCAAGTTTCTAGTAATGTCGTTTGGATTAACGAATGCTCCGGCAGCTTTCATGGACTTGATGAATAGGATATTCAGGCCTTACTTGGATCAGTTCATGATTGTGCTTATCGACAACATCTTGATTTATTCTAAGACTTGGGAGGAGCATGAGCAGCATTTCAGGATCGTGCTTCAGACTCTATGAGAACATCAGTTGTACGCCAAGAAGAAGAAGTGTGAGTTTTGGTTGACAGAAGTCAAATTTTTGGGTCATGTTATTTCCGAGCATGGTATCTCAGTGGATCCATCGAAGATAGAAGCCATAGTGGATTGGGAATGATCGAGGAATGTGGCGAAGATCCGTAGCTTTTCAAGACTTGTAGGATATTATAGGAAATTCGTGAAGGACTTCTCAAAGATAGCA
This sequence comes from Artocarpus hirsutus, assembly GCA_946598075.1. Taxonomy (NCBI): domain Eukaryota; kingdom Viridiplantae; phylum Streptophyta; class Magnoliopsida; order Rosales; family Moraceae; genus Artocarpus; species Artocarpus hirsutus. Next base: position 32,952 of record CAMOHE010040122.1, on the reverse strand, counting down.
GCGCCGTTGACAACATTAATTAGGAAAAATGTTAGGTTCGAGTGGAATAAAGAATGCGAGTTTGCTTTTCAAGATTTGAAGGATCGATTGACTTTAGCTCTAGTGTTGATCATTCCCAGTAGTGATGAGCCATACGAGGTTTATACAGATGCTTCAGGATGTGGACTTGGATGCATGTTGATGCAACAGGGACGCGTGGTAGCGTATGGATCGAGACAGTTACGACCGCACGAGCAGAATTATCCTACTCATGATCTAGAGCTCGCAGCGGTGATTCATGCATTGAAGATTTGAAGATGTTATCTGTTCGGGCCAATATTTCACGTTTTCTCCGACCACAAGAGCTTGAAGTATCTATTCACTCAAAGCGATTTGAACTTGAGGCAGCGGAGATGGATGGAATATATGGAAGATTATGATTTTGAGTTGCAGTATCATCCTGGGAAAGCTAATATTGTCGCGGATGCGCTCAGTCAGAAATCTTCAAGAATTCTCGTTTGTTTGGCTCTCGAGGATTGGAAAAGGGATGCAACAGTAAGTGAGTTCGGTCTACAGTGTTGCAAGGACTACATTCGTATTTTGGTGTATCACATGGAGACGACCCCAGCTCTTGTTCAGATGGTGAAGCAGAACCAGTGGCAAGACCAGCATCTTCAGGGAATCTAGACGTGAATTCAAAATGGGGAGTAGTTCGAAGAATGGAGGATACATACAGATGGATCATTGTGCTTCAGGAAGTGTTTGGCGGTTTCAGCTATCGCTTAAGTGAAGAAAGCTGTAATGGACGAAGCTCATAGATCTCAGTTCGCTATTCATCCGGGGAGTATGAAGATGTATCGTGACTTGAAGAGGCACTATTGGTGGAGAGGCATGAAGAAGGACGTTCGAGAATACGTGGCCAAATGCGCGATTTGTCTTCAGGTGAAAGCCGAACATCAGAAGCCGGCAGGTCAGCTTCAGCCACTTCCTATTCCAAGATGGAAATGGAAACACATGACGATGGATTTCCTTACCGGATTGCCGAGGACGGAGCAGCGGCACGATGCGATTTGGGTCGTGATCGATAGGTTAACAAAGTCAACTCATTTCATTCCATTCAGATCGACGTGTTCAAGGAAGATTCTTGGGGAGTTGTATATGCAGAATATGGTGATATTACATGGAGTTCCTTTGTCCATCACATCAGATAGGGATACCAGGTTTAACGCTAAATATTGGAGGAGCTTTCAGGAGGCCGTGGGTACAGATTTGAATTTCAGCATAGCATTTCATCCTCAGACTGATGGGCAGTCTGAGCGGATTATTTAGATTCTCGAAGACATGTTACGTGCGTGCGTATTAGATTTCGACGAGAACTAGAAGAAATACTTGCATTTGGTGGAGTTCGCATACAACAATAGCTATCAATCGAGTATCGGTATGGCACCGTTCGAGGCATTGTATGGGCAACCATGTCGATCGCCAGTGTGTTGGGCCGAGCCAGAAGATACGGTTATTCTTGGACCAGATGAGATTCGTGATAGCAACGAGAAGATTGTCTTGATTCGAGACCGATTGAGAGCAGCTCAGAGTTGACAGAAGAGCTATGCGGATAGAAGACGACGACCTTTGGAATTTAAGGTTGGAGATTTCGTATTCTTGAAGGTATCGCCTCGGAAAGGTATCTCACGATTCGGAGTGAAAGGAAAACTCGCGCCAAGATATATTGGACCGTTCGTGATTACCCAACATGTTGGTGTGGTTGCGTATCGACTCAACCTTCCTCCGAAACTTTCACATGTTCACGACGTATTTCATGTATCGATGCTTCGAAAGTGTCCACCTGAGCAGGATAAGATTATTTTGATTCAAGATGTGTAGATTCAGGAAGACACGACATATGAAGAAGTGCCAATTCAGATCATCGATCGTAAAGTGATTAGCTTGCGTCGTCGTGAGATCTCGTTAGTTAAGGTCGTGTGGCAGCATCACGAGATTGATGAAGCCACTTGGGAATTGGAATCGAGAACGCGGGAGTTGTATCCGCATTTATTTCGTTTTTGAATTGATTTGTAAATTTCGAGGACAAAATTTCTTTTAGGGGTGGAGAGTTGTAACACCCCGAAGTTAATAGAGTGTAATTAGAGTATTAAATGATGGATCAGTGTGCCATAATAAGTGTTTTCAACTTAAGTTTATTATTTTGTGAAAATTAAGAAAACTTATGTTATTTTACTCTTTTAATAATTTTTAAAATAATCTAAATTGTTTTTAATTGTTAATTGAAATATTTAACAAAGCAATTTGATTTGAAAACTGTGTGCTGTTGTACACAGTCTTGTAAAACTAGTTGTCTTTTCTTCCTCTATTTAAAACTCACTCTCTCTCACTCTCCTCACTCTCTCACTCGCTCATCTCTCTCCTCTCCTCCCCTTTCTCTCGATTCCCTTGCTCTCTCTCATTCTCTCTCTAAAATTTTTGAATCAAATTTTGATTTCAAGCCTCGGGTTAGCAGATTGAAGGCTCAGGAACAAGAATTAACAACAAAAACATCGTTTTAAAGCTTCAATTCGAGGTTAGTTTCAAAAATTCAAAAGTTTTCTATTTTTCAAATTTTCTTGCATTTTGGAATCTAAGAGTTTCTAAGCTTAGAAAAGCTTCAATCTAAGTTAGATGGACTTAGATTAGCTAGAATACAAACCTTGTTTGAACAAAAACGAATCGAAATCAAGATTTTTCATTTTTTCTCAATTTTCTCTATTTTCGGATTTATTTGAAAATCTTGTTTAAAACTTGTTTTAATCCATTAAAAAGTGTTCTACTATGATTTTCTATTGTTTATGATGATTTCCCATGCCTGAGAATTGAGAAAAACAGGTTAGATTTGAAGATTTAGATTCGGGAGGCCGAGACCCGTGCATGGAAATTTTTGAAATTTCCCAGATCGGCAGGCTGAAATTTGTGTTCGGCAGGCCGGATTCAAAGGATCGGCAGGCCGGATTCATCCGATCGGCAGGCGGAACTTGGAAATGTTCGGCCAACCGGACTTGGCTTTTTGGCAGGCCGAACTGTGTAGTTTGGCCGGCCGAACCAGGGGGACCGACAGGCCGACCGAACTTAAATCCAATTTTTGTGATTTTCACTTGTTTTCACTATTTTGAACCCTAATTGAAATTTCAACTTTATAAAATGATTTTATAAACCTAAATGGCACACTAGGACACCATGAGATGATTTAGTATTATAGGATACCTCGGGTTAGATACTAATGAACTAAGTTACTATGCGTTTATGAATTGTGCGTGGATCCACGGAGCTAACGTATAGTGGACTGGGATTACGGTATGGGACATCGACACGAATATCAAGATAGTACTTCTACCCTTTTCTTTGGTAGCCCTATTTTATAATGATTTAAGCCAAAAAAATGGATTTTTATTAAATGTTTTCAATGACTAATTGAAAAATGATTTTGTTTGAATATATTTACAAACGGCTGATTAATAAATGCTCATAATAAACCTCATAATAAATGTTAATGATCATATTTGGTAAGTAGAGGTTTTAATTATAAAAAGATATATGGGCATGATGCCATATCAGAGATCGGGTCGTGTAGTGAACGACCTTGGGGGCATGTCTCGAAACCCAGCTGGGCCACTTCGATGGTGAATATTTGGTTTGCCCGAGAGAATTAAAAAGGTACTCTTGACAAACTTATTTCAATGGAATTTTATTAAATAAAAATATTTATTGATTTATTTAATTATTTATTTATTAAGAAAGTTCTAATAGAATATTTATTCATTTATTTTTAAAAATATAGTCCTACTTAGCCTTTCTCTCACGTTTTTATTGTTTTAAAATCTTACCCCTAGGTGGATATCAGCTTAGGATCGGAGAAAAGTCCACTGACCGGACTTACGTTCAGTAGAAGATTTGTGTAGGTTATAGTACAATAAATCAAGGCATGTAAGATCTTAACTTATTCTTTTATTTCTGGACTGTAGTTGTATGGTAATATTGTCAGTGCTACATGTGTGTGCACAATATGTGGGCCAGTGTGACCCATACTCGTTCCACCTCGTATTTAAATATTTTTAATGTTCTTTTTATTTGCTTAATTATTACGATGGTTGATTTTATTTCCTCAAATTATTCTATTTGAACGTTTTTAAAATTATCTCATTTTTATTTATAAATTAAATTCTAAAACTCTATTTTTAACTAAATCTTTATTTAATTAACTTAACTAAATCACCACGTCACCTCCCGTACTCCGGGGCATGACAGTAAACTAGGAAGAATATAGAAGTTTATATCGATGATATGCTGTTAAAGTCTCTCCAAGCCCAGAGGAAGTATAATATGAAGCTGAATTCAAATGAGTGCTCGTTCGGCATGGTAAGTGGAATATTCTTGAAATGTAAGCTTAGTGACACTCAAGATGATTATTAGGTTAAAATGTATTTTGCACATATAATAAAAATTGTATTTGTCATCATCAAAAGAATATTAAAATAGCTTTGTGAAACCATGGAGCCAACATTAACTTCATGTTTGAGGAGCAGACTAGGAAGAATATAGAAGTTTATATCGATGATATGCTGTTAAAGCCTCTCCAAGCCCAGAGGAAGTATAATATGAAGCTAAATTCAAATAAGTGCTCGTTCGGGATGGTAAGTGGAATGTTCTTTAGGTACCTAGTCACCCATAGGGGAATGAGGCCAACCCATATCAGATCAAGATGATCTTAAGCATGCCTTCTCCATGAAACAAATAAGATATATCGAAGCTTACAAGACAACTAACTACATTGAGCCAATTCCTTGCCATATCCTCCAACAAGTGCCTTTCATTCTTTCAGCTATTTAAAGGAAACAAGAAGTTTAAGTAGAGCAACAAGTGCAAGCAAGCCTTTATGGACTTGAAAAAGTACCTGACGACCCCTCCAATGATGTCAAATGTAGTCAGGGATGTCAAATGTAGTCGAGGGTGAGCCGTTATATCTTTACCTTGTAGTATCCAAGACGGCAATCAGCCCAACACTTGTTAGAGAAGAGGAGTCCATTTAGAAGCCCATGTTTTTACAAGCCACAATTTGTACAACACAAAAACAAGGTAAGCAATTATTGAGAAGTTGGCTTTTGCACTCATAATAACTACATGAAAGCTACAGATGTACTTTCAAAGCACGCCATAATTGTGCTCTCTTCTTATCCAATACGAGCCATCTTGCACAAGCTAGATGTGTCAAAAATATTAACCAATTAGGCTGTCTAGTTAAGCTAAACTTGATGGTCCGTATTCTTTCTTAAGCTGAAATGACCTAGAACTCCAAAAAAAAATGGTGCAAAAGGACTGAATTAACTAACATTTGTCAATTTTCTCCTATTTTTCAATCTCGTGATTGAATATCAAGGGTGTTTTAGTAAAATACAATCTTTATTTTATTTTTAACAAAAAATTAAACTAAAAAGACCATTCTAGAAACAAAAATCAAACTATAAACATAAAAAATTCAAAAAAAAAAAAACCATCACCACATCTTGACAACCTCAAATTCACGCCCTCCACCGAATCACTAGAACATAAACAAACCCCTTCCCTCCGACGACACCCCCCCCACCCCCCCCCACCCCCCCCTTCCCCCCCCCCCCGGGGGCGTCTCTTTCTTTTTCTCAAACCCATCACCATCTTCTTCTTATCTCTCTCTCAAACCCTGCTACCAACCCATCGTCACTCCCCCGATGACTCCCTACCTCAATTTCCCATCAAAGTCAATGAGAACGACAAAACTACGATTGACGACCCCAACTCCATATCACCTACCTTTGCTCTAAGATTAACCCACCACAAATCACGACCCATCCCGCCCCCAAACACAGCCAACACCCCTCAATTCCCCGTTAGTGTATGTTATTTGGTTTTGATTTCGGTTTTGACCTGAATTTCTAAATTTATGGGTCTAGTGTTGTTTTTTTGGAGTCTGAGTATGGTTTGAATAGTTATTGTTTAAATGATTTTGAGTCTAAGTATAGTTTGAACGGTTATTATATGAATGGTTGTTTCTTGTTGTCAAAACTCATGGCAGCTCACAAAGTGGGCAGAGGAGATTGGACGGGCGGCAAGTATTGTGTTGAAAGTTCAATTGTTGGGGGCCAAAGTTGGGAAAGATGATTTTTTTTTTTTTTTTAGTTTTCATTAAATGATAGCTGATTTAAGTAGAGGTAGTTTGGTCATTTTGAAATAAATGATGATCACTTAATGGTTACATGATCGAAAAAGGAAGAAAATTAATAAACATCAATTAATTCAGTCCTTTTGCACCATTTTTTGAAGTTCGATGTCCTTACGGTTGAAAAAAAAAAATCAAGACTATCGAGTCATTTTTTAAATAAATCAAAAACCATTGTAACAATTTATTCTGGCAGAATTGGCCATTTAATTAAATGATACATTTTCCTCACCACTTGTGCAAAGGCAATAGCTTACATATGAATAAGTGGATCAGACTGACGGAAGGGGATCTATCTTAGAGTAAAACAGCACCCACTCTCGACGGTAAAGCACTTTCTTAAAAATGAAGATCGGTCCACTCTCTAAAAAAGTATCATTACCTTCAGGTACAAGAAGGGGTAGCTGAAGGGGAAAAATAAAAAGCATGCAAGGAACCCAGCATCGAGATACTGTGGTCACTTGGGAAAATTGGGATCAAAAACTGTTTTGGGCCATATTCACCGCATTTCCTATTTGCGGAGAAAATCCAGACATTTTTTCATTATCAGCAACTCCACGCCATTTACTGGAATAAGAAAAGCCTATTTACTAATATATGACGATGATAAAGGTTTGAAACGATGCATTATCAAAATAACATACATCTCAGAATTATCTCAGAATTTTTTTTCATTATTTTCAAGTGGCATCATGCGATGTTTCAACTCGCATATCAATAGAATTCCTTTGACAAAAAGACAAATAAAATAAAATAAAACCTGAAACCCTAACAACTGTATGACTACTCGCAAACCAAACGCATAGCAAACGCTTAAAAAAAAAAAAAAAAAAAAAGGGGAGAGGCGTGGTAACAACAAAGCTATTTTGACATTTAGTAATTAGCTGCCACCAACGCCATGTGCTCTATAAGGTCCAAAACTCGATTGCTACAAAAGGAGAAAAAAAAAAGTTATTCTCAGAAAAAATAAGAATAAAAATAATTGACAGTATTACAAAGAAGCTTGTGAAGGTGTAGATTGACTACGAAAGAAAATGCTTTACCTGTATCCCCACTCATTGTCGTACCATGAAACAAGCTTCATGAAGGAATCGCTAAGCCCTATGCCGGCCTTTGCATCGAATATACTTGACCTGCAGCGACAAAACATATCAACGCAAAGCATCAATCTTGAGAAAAGACACTCCCGCTTTTTATCGGACATCTGAAGGAAAAATGATGTTCAAACCGACAGGATTGGTCGGGAAAACTAGAGTTGCCTCACATTAGTGGGGCCCGGCTTGATAGATCAAACCATGTAGGGCACACTGCTATGTGACACTCCTCATTCAACTCAATCCGGTTTGAACTGAGTTGCTCATTTTTTGAGTGAATGAGTGGATTAAGACAAACCGTGTGGAGGGAGGAAGAGAGAGGGGGTGGGGTGCGAGAGTTGATAACAAGCATAAATTAACTTTGCATTTTTATAAAAAGGTACCTTAAGCATGGTACTGCTGACAGCTTTATCAATAAATAATTAACTCAACAAACACACAACAAAGAAATTCTACCTTGAGTCGCCAACAAAATCATTGGAGACAACATCCTCATCTGCGTAGCCAAGAATGCCCTTAAGTGGCCCCTCCGATGCATACCTTTAAACGCATGGACAGAAACAAAAACTAAATTAAGACACTTCCACAAGGCTTAGACTAACTCCAAAAAGAGAATGTATACTTTGGATATTTCACAAGTGAAACCAAGACACATACTTTATGGCGGCTTTGACATCTTCGTAGGAAGCACTCTTCTCAAGTCGACAAGTTAAGTCCACCACTGAAACATTAGGAGTTGGCACACGGAAGGCCATTCCCGTAAGCTTTCCATTGAGTCCCGGCAGAACCTTTCCAACAGCCTATGATTCCAAGAACATGAACCGATCACATTCCAGCCCTCAGGTTAAATTAAATAAGTACATAACGAAAGATCAAGATTTGATAACTATCATCATCTAAGTTGTTCCTTTGAGTTTGCTTCCACGATAATTACCTTTGCTGCACCAGTCGAACTAGGAATAATATTTTGTCCAGCCCCTCGGCCCCCTCTCCAATCCTTCCTTGAAGGGCCATCAACAGTCTTCTGCGTTGCTGAAAAAAAAAAATCACATAATTAAGTTACCAACTGGTTTTGAAGAGGGAGAACAAAAGGGACGAACAGAGAAATACCTGTAGTTGCATGAACAGTTGTCATTAAACCTTCAACAATGCCAAATTCCTCATGAACCACCTAAATGAAGTATCAGCAGAAAATATAACAGCAAAATTAGCTTCGCCAAGCTCCAGGGCAGGAAGATTTAAGAGAAAACCAAGGTTATTGAAGCAGTTCCAAACATGCATCCTCAGTTCCAAATTGGACACCCATTTCAATGATTGCACAATTCTAATATAGCAAAAATTATCCCAAAAACAAAACCAAGTCCCCTTTGTCCAATACAAAACTCATGATTTTAGTTTGACATCCACAATTACACTTTTCAAACACAGACGGAGGAAGAACGTAAAAAATTGTCTGATTTTATTGCAGATGCTCATCATGGGATAAATTGTGGAACAAGACAGACTGCAATATAGAGTCTCAAAAGCGAAATTTAAAGATCTAATAAAGTTGACCCTTTTCCTCCAGCAACATTCGTTCCCAATTCATTAACACAAGAAGATGCAGATTGTCCCAAAAATGAAAAATAAATTTCCTTTCAAGTAACCGAACCTTTGCAAGAGGAGCAAGACAATTGGTAGTACAGCTTGCATTGGAAACAATGTCCATGTTTGGCTTGTATGTCTTCTCATTTACACCAACCACAAACATGGGTGCATCAGCTGATGGAGCTGATATAACAACTTTCTTCGCACCACCCTGGAAAGTTGGAAAGAGAATAAAAAAATATTTCAACTTGACCATGAATATCTGGCGTGGAAGTATGGTTTTCTCTGTGTACATGCACGAAAATTAAAAAAAAAAGAAAAAAAAAAAGGAACAAACCTTCTTATGTGCTGAAGCCTTTTCGATTGTTGTGAAAACACCTGAAGATTCAACAACATACTCAACCCCGTAATCACCCCAAGGAATCTCGGCGGGGTCCCTGTAAAAGTAAGATATTAATTGTTGGCCCAAAGCACAATTAGCTTTGACTGGAAATGCCATTGTGAAAAATGAAAAGCAAAAACTGATACTAGCATATTTCCATTTGTAATTGTTAAACCACCGCACATACAAACACCACGCAAATTCCCATCATAAAGCCTGCAGAAAATTACCTTTTGCTCACAATTTTAACTTGCTTCCCATTGATTTCTAAGGTTGAATCATCCACAACCCTAAGGGTTCCCTTGAATAATCCATGGGTAGAATCGAACTTAAACATGTACGCCTGGATGGAAGAACGGTAAAGTCAAAACAAAAACATAAATAAATAAATAAATAGTAACTCAACCATTTTCCGCACAAAGGGCACAAACTTCGCACACAATTTGAAGTAATGCTTGCCTAACTTAACAACCATTACCATCGAGATAGCAATGTCAATCAAAAACTTATTTAAAAAAAAAAAAAATGGTCCTTGAACGTTTCAAGTAATCCTTCAAAACTGCTCGAGTCTAAAAGTGTTGAAGAATTGGAACTGCAAAACCAAAGATTTCAATCTTGCAAATATATAGTTGAGTTCTACAGATACTAACAGTCTAAAAGTTTGCAAAGTTGACTGCAAACCGAAAAAAAAAAAAGAAGACAACACTGTACAGATTAGCAGAAACCTAAGCAAGCATAGCACAAAATTATTGACATTTTTGCTCATCACTCTATAGTACATGGTTTCCCGGCAGTTATACATGTTATTACATTACATGCATGTTATGTGTCTTTTGTGTGTGCCACACTAGAGAGGAGACAGATGTGATGCTACTTGCACACGCCATACATTAAATTTTTCTTTTTTGCATGATCTCCATTTTAATTCAGGAACAAAACAACTAATGGTGAGCATGACAATCAGACCACTAACTAAATCCGTCAAGGTCAAGGATCTTTTTTCAATCAATTGACATCCTTACCATATATTTAGCATCAATGAAAGGATCGTATACTTACCATATATTTAGCATCAACGAAAGGATCATTCACTGCTACCACGTCAATATCATCCCTGGATGTTGCCACTCGTAGAACCAATCTTCCAATTCGACCAAAACCTGAATAAATTAAAACATGGAAAACGTCATATCACATCAAGGATGTTACATTTCTTTCAAAGAGACAATTTATTAACCATATGTCACTTAAATGAAAAATCTAGAATCCAACGCCAATATAGTATATCCCTCGTGTATTTAACCAACAAAATGAATTTGCTTATTTCCCATGCTGATATATCAACAAACACTTGCACATAATAGTCGTCAATTCGTATAGCCCCAACAAAAAGGAGTTAACATGAAAGGGGAACCAATAGGAAAGCAACTCCTAATATTAGAGTAAAGCATAACTTTAACTCACAGTTTCAACTTTTTGCCACAGTGTTTTCTTTTATTAAAATTTAAATTTTTGTTCAAACTTTATGTTTAAACTTCAAAACAAACAGGGTGAGAAAAGTTATTTTCGCTTTTCCAACTAAAATAACAGATTAAATGCTTATGGACCTTTAACTAAAATTAATGGCACAAAATACAAGCGACAAGATCCTGTAAAGGCCAAAACTGATTAGATAATTACCAAGGCAAAAAATTAAAGTCGCATCTCAGAATCTGTAGACCATTATTTGAACCTTAGACCTTTCTACCAACACATTATGAGTTTTTCTTAAATTAATGGCCCTGTTTGGTATTGTTTTAATTTTGTTTTTGGATTTTTGAAAAAGTTGAAAATGTTAATATTTTATAAAATGTGCTGGGCCTGTTGTGTTTGGTTGATACTTTGTCCTTTTTAAGAATAGCTAAGAAAAATGAAAATGCGTTTGATGTACTTGTTTTTTAAAACGACCGTTTAAAAAATTTAGACTAATCTGTATGATTACGTCATCAAACCAAATAATTATTATTACTGTGTTCGATCGATTAACACAAATACAATTATTTTTAATGATTTCAATAGCTTCTTCTTTTTTGTAAATCAACTTTTAAGATAATTACAATTACAATTAAATGATGAAATACTTGTAAATAAAGTATAAACTAATACAATAGAGTCATCTCTTCTTAATTCAGCGTACATTACAAATCAGACATCATAATAATAAGTATAATACATACATGAATTTTAGTTGTCTATCCTCAACTAATGGTACTGTGCCCACATTTGATTGGTTAATTGGTCTCTAAATTTATACATATATTGCCTGTTAGCAGCAATAGCACCAAAGAATCTTATTTTCTGTCCGTCATTATTATGTCACCGTCTTCGTCGTCTTTGACCCTCAATTGCTTCCATTGGCTCATCCACATTGAGGATCATGAAGTATGTGCATTTTAATTAAATTATGAACTACGCAACATACAATGACTATTTAAGCTTGTTTTTCTAATGGGTAATTGGTCATATATTTAAGGATGGCGAACCGTGCTTTAAGAATACCAAAACACCTCTCTACAATTGCACAAAAAAGAGCATCTGTAATTAAACAGTTCTTGAATTCCTGTTGAACCCCCAGATTTTGGAAATTGTTGCAGGTAGTATCTCTGACCACGATAAAGTGCAAGAAATCCTTGCACTTGCTATACCCCAAATCAATAACAAAATATTTATTACATGGCAGGAGCCTAAAACGGTTTTCCTAGTGCCAGTGCATGTTGAAAAACTCAAGAATGAACAGGTGTGCCTTCTCATCCACTGTTGACATAAGTGAACATGTCGAAGTTACAAGTTGCCATAACATTTTGCGTGCACACATGTTGCCTTCCTCTATACACAATTTGAAGGGCAGCAGGAACGACAACTTGAATATGTGTTCCGTCAATAACACTGACACAATCCTATATAACAAATTATTAATATAACAATTAATAAAATATTTGCGTTCACTAACAATTCAACTTAAAGATCAATTTACCTTGAGCCACGGCCAATATTTGTTGTTATCTCTTATTTTCAAAGAAATGGTGTTGTAGCCAGGTTCTAAGATCACTTGTGGAGCCAATGCACCAATAGCATTCAACATCGCTCAAAAATGTCGACTAAGCGTCCCCCCAGAGTGTAAGAACCTCTCTTGGATTTGCCTATTTCGATCCAAGTGAACAATAGTTCTAAAAAATATCATCAACGATTCTTGATTTATTAATCTATTTGAAGGCTATATGTTACATCATTGGATTAATTCAACAATTGCAAAAAATAGTTTACCATGCATGCAACAAACCTCATACAACCCATTATTGTCATTTAACAATTGCTCCACAACATATTCGCGTTCTGTCAATGCACTGCGATGTAGGGGACGCTTGCTAGTGCAATTGATAGTTGTCATTATTATTGTTGTCATGATTAATTTCTTCATTTTCTTCAACACAAATCTTAAGCATCATTATATAATCTTCATCAGTACTTGAAAAGGCAGAAGACATAATTAACCCGACATATGCGAATACGTTATTATGCTAGTATGACTTAGCAGCAAAATTTGGGGTGCATTACATGCTTGCCTAGCTGAAGACAAAGTGGAATAAACTAACAATTGCTACCAAAGACTTTGATAAGTTAATGCAAACTACAAGATTTGATTGGGATCCTGAGTCTAACACTGTCATTGCTATTGAAGATGTATGGAAGAATTATTTAGAGGTAATAGTCCTACAACATGACATTTTGATTATTGTTCAATAGTTGTTAGTGGCTAGTTTACAATAGCTGTTAATTGTTAATTATTAAAAAAATATTTTGGGCAAAAATATCCTGAGAGGAAAAAGTACAAGAAGATAGGCAATGGAAGAGGGCAATAGCCACAGGGCAATGGGTCCACAAACCATCGCCAACATTGAATGTGCCGCAAACAAGTCTATTCAGGAGGTGGAACCTCAGGAACAGACAGGAGACTCCGATGATGTATTGAACACCCCACGAACGAAGGTCAAAGCTTCTGAGGGAGGTAGTGGCCGTTCGAAGAAGAAGAGTGCCACTCAGAGTCTTGTAGAATCCATTCAGCGCTAATCCAAAAGCCAAGCGACCAAAAATGAAGCCTCTATACTTGCACAAGAAGAGTTCTACCACTACATTGCCGATAAGCGAGCTCATTTACCTAGCGCTCAAAGTTCTGCTAATGAGAACAATATCCCTATGCACTGGAGGTGAAGGAACTTGCAATGAAAAAAGAAATGCAATTGGCGTTTATGAATGTGCCCCCGAAGGTCGCCGTGGACTTCTCCTAGCCATATTTCCATAGCATCTTTAGTAGTGTCACTAACCTTGGAACAATTTCTTTTTCCCATCTCATGAACAATTTCTTCTATTATTGTTTGCTTTTTTTCATTGATCTTTGGATGTTGTAGACATTGTTTACATTTCTGATTTGAGTGTTGTGGACTTGTTATTCGTGCTTTACTAATGTTCAGATTTATTTTTAGGTCATAAAATAATAACGTCTTTGCATATGTTAGGTTAATTATGTCTTCTACCTCTTAAAGTACCGATGAAGATTATACAATAACGTTCAGGATCTATGGTAAGGAAAATGAAGAAGTTAATCAAACATAAAAAATAATAACAACAACTATCGATTACACCTACAGGTGTCCCCACATATTAGTGCATTGACAGGATCTAGAATGCTTCAACATGCACTGGCAGACTAAGAAAACCGTTTTAGGCGCCCGTCAGATAATAAATATTATGTTGTCGATTCGGAATATAGGAATGTACGAAGATTTCTTGTACCTTATCGTGGTCAGAGATACCACCTGCAATAATTTCAAAAATCTAAAGGGTCCAATAGAACCTCGAGAATTGTTTAATTACAGACATTCTTCTTTGCGCAATCATATAGAGAGGGGTTTTGGTGTTCTCAAAGTACGATTCACCATCCTCAAACATATGACCAATTACCTATTAGAAAAACAAGCTAAAATAGTCATTGCATGTTGTGTAATTCATAATTAAAACGCACACACTTAATGATCCTCTATTTACATTGTACGATGTGGACGAACAAATTGAAGCAATTGAGGGTCAAAGAGGACGAAGTCAACAACATAATAATGATGGACAGGAAATAAGATTCTTTGGTGCTACTGTTGTTGACGGACAATATATGTCTAAGTTTAGAGACCAATTAACTAATCAAATGCAGGCAAATTACCATTAGTTGAGAATAGACAACTAAGATTCATGTATGTATCATACTTATTATTAGGATGTCTAATTTGTGATGTATGCTGAATTAAGGAGAGGTGACTTCATTGTATTAGCTTCTACTTTATTTACAAGTATTTCATCATTTAATTGTAATTGTAATTATTTTAAAAATTAATTTACAAAAAAGAGGAAGCTATGGAAATCATTAAAAATAATTGTACTTGTGTTAATTGATCCAACACAATAATAATAATGATTTGGTTTGATGACACAATCATAAAGATTAGTTTAAATTTTCTAAATGGTCGTTTTCAAAAACAGGTACACCAAATGCATTTTCATTTTTCTCAGCTATTCTTAAAAAGGACAAAAAGTATCAACCAAATATAATTTCCAAAACAGGTCCAGCACATTTTTCAAAATATTCTCATTTTTAACTTTTTTCAAAAACCAAAAACAAAATAAAACAATACCAAACGGGGCCAAAATGCTCAAACGTTTCTAATTTTCTTGCACAGTAAAGGGGAAGTGCTACAAATGTTTATTAACTGAAGTTTTGCACGCTTTGAAAGGAAGCATAGAACCTTAATGCAACAAGGAACTACATAGTCCCAAAAATCATCAACAATATAACCCAAGTTACTCAGACTTATTCTATTGTGCTTCTTAGTTCTCACACTTCAACAAGCACATTTTTCCTTAGAAATAAACAAATAAATATATGTGAGTGATAAAAGGTCGCAAGTTTTTATTATTCTTGCACAGCGAAAGCACCCAAAAGTATATTAGTTCCTTCTCAATCGTCTTAAAAGAGCATCCACAACATCCATCAATATAAAATAAATCATTGTCGCAAACAAGGGAGCATAACTTCGATAAACATACCATTGATTCCGACCTTTGTCCTCCCACCAGTCTGAGCTTCTAAACAAAATAAATTAAAAGTCAGCATCAAAATATCCTCAATCTCAACCACAATTTGAAGATCATTTGGTCCTTACTCTGAACCGTGGGTGGCAATTCCGTGGCTGTCGCTTTAATGGGTTGGACTGTCCCCGCATTGCATCGCCTGAAGAATTATCATCTTCTTGAGTCAATTATAACAGCATCAACAGACACCAAAATCTCAAAGGATTAATACTATTGCAATACTCAACTGTGGAGCAGATGATCCGCTCGTGACAGCAGTACCAAACATGCTTGATTGCGTTTTGAGAGCAAAACCGATGCATGATGTCTGAAAAACATGTAAGATAAAATCTTAAAAAACAAATTAATAGAACAAATGTATCAGTATATCTATCAATAACTATAGATATGTAAAAAAAAAAAATGTCTATGCAAAGAAAAGTTAAAATGATATAAATTTTGAGTAGAAAATTATGCAGAGAAAGTTCAAAATCTTCCTTCAACCTTTGGATACAAAAGTTTTGAATAAGTTGAGCTCTAACTTTGTGTCTCCTCAACAGTGGATAGAAAGGATTTTGCTTTGCATTGCATAGAAAAAAAAATTAATTATTGATAGCAATCTAAAGCCTTACATTTGAACTATAAAAAAGTACATGATATTAACAAAATAAAATCTGAATAAAAATAAATTATTTTTCAAAATAAACAACACCAAAATTACATCATAAAAAAACGAAAATTTATTCATCATCAGATGAAACAAACAAAAAGTAAACAGGATTCGGCAGTTCCACATGAATATGGATCAAGAACTATATGGTTAGATTTAAAAAGATGAAATAATCATCTCGGGGAAATCAAAATACCAAAAAAAGAGATAGAGAAAAGGAAAATAAAAAAAAAAAATGGTCCGATTGTTGATGTAAGAAGAGAGGATTTATGGAAAGAAGGCTATGGAGACCTTGGGAGGAATGGAAGAGAAGGAAGGAGAAGAAGGGAAGTCGGAACGAGGAGCTTCGATCAGAGCAGTTCCAGTTGTAGATCTAAGCAGAGAAGAGAACGCCATTGTTGACTGTAACAAAAAGCTTTCTCTTGTTCTTCTTCTTCTTCTTTACTCATTAACCCAAAATAATATAAACGAAGCCCAAGAGAAACCCCAGGAGGTTTTATTCCCATTATTATTGGTATTATATATCATATATGCGGCTCTTGGGACCTGGCACGTGCCAGAATGAAAAAGGTGTGTCTTTTTTATTTTTTATTTTTTATTTTTAACGAATATCGAAATTTAATTAAGCTATTTATAACGTGTTAAAAAAAATAATAAAAATTATTGATTAGACTTACTTTTATGATAATTTATGATAGTTTTATATTATAATGATTTTATTATTATTATTGTAATATATAAAAATTTTATCTTATTATAAATAACTAAAAAAAAGTAATAAAAGCAATTTTTGTCCAGCATGGGCTTAGACAAAAAATAAAATCCCTCAAGTGGAGTTTCGTAGGCAGTTCTCTCTATCTCTGCTCGCCTACTTTCCTTTCTTGTCTGTAGCAGGAGAAAGTCTTCGGCTTTTCTTTCTGAAGTAATGATCTGGTGCATTGTATCCCATTTTAACGAAATAATACACAGTCTCGCTTTTGCATTTTTTGTGTCAGGGCCCATGTGAAATCGTCACAAGTCAAGATTTTAAACTTTATGTCTTATGATGGGATCTCTTTAAAAAGAAGGAAAAAAGAGTTATGATGAGATTGAGAGCAGAAGATAGTTTGTTTTTTGTCACATGGAAGTAGGTGAGTTTGTCGTGACGTGGTGTTATGAGAGTGGAGAAGGATGTTGACAGAGACCACGAAAGCCACGTCGGACTGGTCTGGGCCTTTGGGGGTCACTTTTTTGGGCTTTTCCTAATCTCAGATTGTTGGTCGGTCCCCCACCGCTCCGCCGGCGTTTTCGGTTTGGTGGTTTATTTTTTTGGCTGTTTACATATGACTAGTCCCAAACACACACTTAGCACATGTGTGATCTACTTGTTATATTTTTTAAAAAATAAATACATATATAGCTATATGAATTAATAAAATACAAAAAGAATATATATATATATATAAAGATTTTTGAGAAAATAGCTAGAACTATAAAGTTTAAATCACATATTAACACATGTAAAAGCTTTATATTGTAGCATATTGTTATTTTATATTGTAGCATGTGAAAGTTTGTTGGTAGTTAGAACTAAATAATTTAAACCACCCTCCAAAACAAGCTAATAATATCATTTCAAGAAAAAATTATGCAAAAAGTAAATCACAAAAAGAGAGATAATTATGATGAGACCAAAACATGCATTATCATCTTTATATATGCAATCGAAATAGTTATATACGCAAAAATTTATGATCATATAGAAAATTAATTGGAAGGTGATAAGTTCAAAAGGGTTATCAAATTAAACCTCCTAAAAAAATATGATTGTTACTCAGTAAGGTGGCAAGCAAAGGTTATTCTTGTAGGGCGTTAGCTCAAATCAATTAATTATCGACTTTAAAACTTAAAGACATGCTAAAACTAGACTCAAGATTGGGGGTTTTGAATTTAGTTAATTAAACTACCAAATAAAGAAAACAAAAATAAAGAAATTAAAGCAAAACAAAGTTCAAGAATTGGTAAATAATAATAAAAAATGGTTACAGAACCATTCTCCGCCACTAAACAATAGTAGTAAAATTAATCACAGAAATTATTTTCAATTCTCTATTGAAACTACCAACCGTAAATAACAACAAGTTTTGTTATCTCAATCTTTTCTTATTGTGTTGTTTAATAAAATAAACTTTTTATCAAATATTTTTTTCTGTTAAATAACCTAAAACAAACTCTTTAGATTCAATTCAACAGAAACATAAAGATGAGAAAGATGGTTGATCTAAGCAACAAACATACAAACTTGATTCATTTAAGTTAGGTTATGTTCTATATGCAATCAGACAAAAACTTGATCATAGTTAATGACCATAATTTGCTACTAATGATTAGGAAAAACAAGACAATACGGATTAAGAATTTCAATGTAGCAAAAGATAATTCCCAAGTCCTACTTAGTTACACATTCAAATAAAACAAGAAAATAACCATAAACAATAATTATGGAAGCACATACACAATTTCAATTAGAAAATTGGAAAATAATATCTGACAATCAATCATATAGCCATATCCACGGGTTGGAAATCACCCTCAACCAAAAACAAACCTAAACTAAAGACATAAACAAAGAAAAGAAAGAAAGAAAGAATATGAAGAAAAACAATTATCGCGTTGAAGAGTCTTCTAAGCAAATGATTCTCCTTTAGCCACCACCGAAGCCTCTTTCTCATCTCTTTTTTATGGTCTCCTAAATGCATGTTTTCACCCTCTTTTTATTCCTTTATCTCAAAGCACCTACAAAAAACACAAAAACAAATAAAAACACAAGAAAATCCAAAGAAACTAACAAGGAAAACACAAGAAAGAATAATAGAAAAGTATGCATTATTAACACTTATTAGAAGATACTATGAAAAAATAATATTTAAGATGGTTACAATGGAAATATATTTGAATATGAATGAATAAATTAAAAAAATCAATAAGGGCAAAGAAAAAATAAAAATAAAAGAAAGAAAAAAGGAAGACACACATGGCAAATGGAAAGAAAAAAAGGAAGACACACGGCAAATGGAGAGAGAACTGTTATTGGCACTTTTATATATGTAAATATGTAAAGAAAAGAAAAATATGAAAATAAAAAAAAATGGCTACGGATACCAGTTCTATTCCAACTTTTCTACCAACCAATGAATTATCATTTTTTATAGATAGGGTTTTAAAAAATCATCGCATCAACGAACAAGCATCTACTATTAAAACAATTACAACTCAAGAGTTGATACAAAAGTTTTTTAAAAATTATTTGCATATAGTTCCCAAAAAATAGATTTTGCCTTACTTTGGTCTCATATTTTTGTAGGCCATTTGGATCACCTATTCAAATTGTCTGTGGTGCTTTTAAATTCTCACATATAAATTTAGCTAATAATAACAAATTTACATTGCATTTAATATTATTACTAAGATGCCTAATTTTTTTATAATTTGATTTCAAATTATTTAAAGCAGTGCGAAGGCTTGGTCTCCTTCACTAGACAGCTCGATGTGTTAAACTAAGAATATTATTTTAATTGTCAAATTATTTGTTTATGGCTTAAATTTATTATATATATATATTTTTTCTTGTTTTGAAATACTAATACTGATTTAATATAAATATCTAATTATAATATATTTATGATTCTATTTAATTGGTACAAGTAGCACTATATTAATCTATAATTGTAAACACATGCTTCTTTGTTGACTGGAGAACTATCTAAGTCGGTTGCTTTTTTTTTAAGCAAGCATCTATACATACAATTATATATTTCATGTCATTGCCTTGCATTTTTTTTTTTTTTTTCATTCGAACTATTTTACCTTTACCAAATCAAAGTTTTCTCTCCTACGGTGCTGCTCCTTTAGAAGAGCTGATTCAGAAGATGCTTCTCTTCAATCTCTCTAGTTTCCGTTCTATTAAGGTGATGTACTTATACATATTATTTACCATGCATGTATTTTAGTATATAGAATTAGATCTTTGTAGATAAGAGATTCCACAAAGTTATTTGGATTGGGTAATCTTGGATTTGAAGAAGAATTGGAGATTGATATTTATTTGCACAAAGTCTGTATATTGAAATTGTTCAATAAATAAGTGGAGTTTAGCTTTTCTTTATTATATACATGTGTCAATGTATATTTTTTTGAATCATTGACGATATTCGGTTCTTAAATGAAATATGGTTATATGATTACTGAAAAAAAAATAATAATAATAATAACAATTTTGTTAGCTAATTGTCACGCCCCGAAGTACGGGAGGTGACATGGTAGATTAATTAGGTTAATTAAACCAAAATTTTTAATTAAAAATCACCAATTAAATGTTTTGGGTTATGTTAAAAAAAGTGATAGTTTAAGAACTTTTTTAAAACTATTATCGTTATTTTGAAACAGTTAATCATAAAATAAAATAGCAAGGATGGAAGAACATAAACCAGGCCTCACCGGACCTACATTAGTACACACATATGATATCGATAATAAAATATTATAACCCCAGTCCACATTGAGAGATAAAATTTAAATAATAAATGCCTTGATTAAAATGAAGAAGTAATCAAAACAGATTTCCTACAACTCACGTGTTTGTCCTGTCGTCTCCCAATTGATCCTAAGCTGCAATCCATATAGGGGGAAAGATTTTTAAAGCAGATAAATGAAATGTGAGAGCAAGGCTTAGTAGGACTAGGTTTAGAAAACATGAATTCTAAACTTAAAGTTTCATATTTAAAGATAGATTATAAAAATTCAGAAAGAAGATTAAAACATATTAATTTCATCTTTACCTTTTAGAATTACTATTCATCTGGAATTATTCTTTATTAAATAGCTTTTTGGCAAAGCCATACTATTACCACCGTAGTGGCCCAGCTAGGTTTCAGTACCTGCCCCCAAAGTGATGCTTCCTACGACCCAATCTTTATATATGGCGTCATACTTTATTTTATCATTCCAGACGGTACTAACCGACACGTCCAGTGCTATATCATTACCATGTCTCATTTATCGGATATTCTCATTACATTCATTATGATCATTCATTCTTTAGCAAGTAATGAAAGTTACTAAGAATTTCATCTCAATCATTTTCATGAAACTCATTTTAAAAGAAGTCATTTTGTAACAATCATTTTGAAAGAATCTTTTTTAAAGAAATTGTTTTGTGGCCAAGGCCCTTTTTAGTCATTCATTGAAAACATTTCGAAAGAATCTTTTTGAGGCCAAAACTATTTAAAAACTTGGCTACCAAAGAAAAAAGGTAGAAGTCCTACCTTGATACTCTACATCAAGACCTAACATCGTAGTTTTGACACGCAATACGTTAGCTCAACGAAACCACGATTAACTTTAAAAGCAAACTAAGCTTTATCAATATTTAACTCAGAATATTCTATGCTACTGTGTTATTTCATGGTGTCTTAGTATGCCTTTAAGGTTCACAAAATCATATCATGAGGTTAAAATCTTCATCTAGGTTTTAAACGGTGAAAAACGAGTGAAAAATAACAAATTTTCATGAAATCTGGTCGGCCTGTTGAACTTCTCTGTCAGTTCTGCCAAACTGCATAGTTCGGCCTGCCAGCCATGCAGCTGTTAGACGTGTATGCCTTGAAGAGTAAAAATGTAATATATTTTTGGAGACATTTTTATCAATAAAGAATTTATTTATTATTTATATACCAAATCTTGTCCTCTTTACGTTCATATTTGTTGAATGTATGTTAAACAAACAAAAGTCTGAGGCTGTTAATCTAAACCTTTAAGAGTTGGGCATATGATGGATAGATTATGCAAAAGACATGATTCTTAAGATGACGGTCTAAATTATAAGATCTGTAATCGAAGGAATAAAGTTGGGCACTTTATTCATGTAAAGATTGTTATGTTGTGTATATCCTTATTGGGAGATGATTTGTCTTGACCATCAAAGGTGGACTCCGTGAAAAGTAACATTGACACGTTGTCATAAGCGACGACGTGTTAAATCAAGACATAAGGTGAATTGATTTGGATTAATAATTCTGTCTAGGCAAATCACTTCACTTTAGACAATCATTTGTATTGTATCTTAATCTTGAGATGAATAATAGGCCCGTTGTCTTGACTTATGTCATTTGATGTACCAAAGGGTGACATCCACATTTTATAGTGGTATGCATGCTGATACGTTAGAGGCATAACTCTTGATAGCGTAGACCTGTTATTCATAAATATAGAATCCATAGTTCCTTTTTAGGAGTAGTGATATCCTCTTATATGCGTTTTCTTGTAATTTAAAAACTGAAGCGCCCAACTATTTAGATACATAGGTATAACCGAATGGTATACTATCTTTGGATGGTAAGTTTTCTGATAATAAGATAATGGAATGTAAGATAAAAATAATTGGTAAGGTAAGACAGAACTTGTTCTTAAGCCGATTATGGAAAATCCTATAGGGATACGATACATTATGATATGTCATGGAGACTTAGCTATATGGGCTTCGTAATTCGATATAGTTTGAGAGTGCAGCTCTAAGCTTTTAGTTGAGTAGCATTGGAGTTGATAATTATAAAATGCATATCTATAATATTGGGTTTCATAATTATCGGGAGCTTGAACTATATAAGTCCATTTGATCCCCTTTGCTAGCTCACAAAGATCCTATAACGATACGACGTGCTTTTCCAATATTTGGTGACTTATGTCAAATTCATCAAATTGGTTGAACTTTTGGTAAAATTAGATAACTCATGTTTGTTTATCGATTGAATTAATTTTGTGATAAAATTAATTTAAGAAAAACTTGTTGAATTATTAGGAATATTTATTTACCTAGAGATTATCTAGATATGACTATTTTAATTAGATAACTTCTCTATTGGGTTATTTGAATTAAAACTAAGGCTCTCCCAAGAATCTTGGGTGAAAAATAAAGATTCGCATAGATCTTTTATCGAAGGTTGGCAAGTCGATCTTTAAGTTTGGCCTACCGATTGAGGAGATTCACAACCGGGCAATAAAAAGATCACACATTTTCACGTGGATTTAATTAGATATTGATTCTGATTTTATTATGATTCTAATTTTTGAGGCCTTATCTGATAGGAATTGACTTCTGGGTCCAACCTCTATAAAAGGGGAGTGAGTCTCAGTATTATTAAGATCAGTTGAGAGATTAAGAGTGAGAATTTGCCAGCGAGACTCTAGAAACTCCCTGAGAGCTATTGTTCACAAATCATGACTATAGCTTTGGGTTCTCTCAATTGGTTGGAAGGAGAATCACCTAGTGAAAAAGCTGAACGATGTAAGCTCACACTCACTCCAATCATGGATAGAGAATAGCAAAAAAGGCCAGTTGGTTAAGGTCCTTTTGGAACATTACTTCTCTTCATTGATTGTAGGAGCTTTTTGACACACAAAAGTTTAGTATGATCTGGTTAATTTATGCATATAGCATGTCAAACTTGTGTTTTAGAAAAAAAACTCTAATATAAAAATTCTAAAATTCCATTGCGTATTATTTTTTCCAACAACAGCACCAGCCTTTCGATGGTATGAATCCGACATACCAAACTCATGAGTCCGGCTTGCCAATGTTTAAGATTGGCCTGCCAAACTAAAAAAATCTGGGGACCTAAGACTTTGAGTGTCGGCCTCCCTAAATCCAAAATTTTATTTTAAACCTGTTTTTTTAGTTCTCAAGCATGGGTAATGTTCATAGATGCTAGAAAAACATACTAGAATACTTTTAAACAACTTTAAACGAGATTTCCACAAAGATTTTTGAATAAATCCAAAAATGAAGAAAAGAGAAAATTGTGATTCAATCCGATTTTAGTAAAATCAAGCCTAGATTCTTGGTGATTTGAGCTCTACTAACTTAGATTTAAGGTTTTCTAAGCTCTAGAATTTCAAATTTCAACATTTCAAAGAAATTTAAAGAAATGGGAAAAGTTTGAAATTTGAAAGTTAAGTAAACAAATCTCAAATCCGAGCTTTAAATTAGGTTTTTGGAGACCAAATCTTGATTCTTGGACTTCCAATCCAACCAAGGTTCAAAGCTTTTGCTCAAATTTTTGAATAAAAATCAAGAGGGAAAGGAAAGAGGGAAAGAGAGCGTGAAAGTGGAAGAGAGAGAGTAGGGGAAAGAAAGAGAGAAAATGAAGGAAAAAGAAAAGAAGGAGAGCAGATTAAATAGAGGAAAATGTGGTTTTACGAAATAAAAATCATGCTCCAACACCAAAAGGGACATATTGGGCACTTAACAAAATTCAAAATTCAAAATAACAAATAAAAATAACTAAAGCTGAGATAAATTTAAAATACACCACAAAATGTTTAAATTAAATTTAAATCACATTAAGGCATACTAATCCACCATTTACACGTTAACTTTACTTAATTAAATTATGGGTGTTACATTAATGCACTTGCTTGTATGGGTTTTGTTGTCACTTGATTAACATGTAAACTAGATACATATGCATTCAGTTGTGATATAAATAACCATGTGTATAAGAATGGGTTAACTATGAATGTACTCCTTGTTTTGTGATGCTATGATATATTGTTTGTTTGACTATAATAAACTGCCATATATATGTTTCAGTAATTCTAATGCTATAGTATCTAAAGGATTTAGGCTATGTGGAATACTTATACTCTTGGCTATCCTTTATTATATAAGTAGTGTTTTAATTATAAGTTATTGAAGTTAATATAGCATATGCAATTATTAGTCTTCCCATATTCATAAGACATATGTAAATTTACAAAGTTGAGTGATAAGTATCTACATCCATTGTAGTTGATTGGCCTGCTTGAAAAAAAATGGTACATAATATAATTTTGTCATTTTATAAAATCAGGTAGTCTAGCACATCTAGTTCAATGAGGATCTTAACGCCTTCCGCTCATCACCTTTTTTTTATTGAAATTTAGGTAAGTAGAAATTCATTTCAACTGCATCACAAGATTGTTGTTGTAATATATATGATTTACTATATCACTTACATTCATGGCATAAAGGCACATGTATAATTTTTTGAAGAAAATCATCGTATTATGATAAAGAGATTGTTTGCATGTGCGCTATGTAGTTAGCTTATAAGTGGCCTTAATTAAGTACCATGGGGTAGCCTGGAACTCAAGTGGTTTCATGGGAGTGCCAAAGACCATTTTTTGGACCGTTGTCTCAGGGGGCAGCCTGAGACATTATTGATTGGTGAAGGTTTGTTAGAATGCATGCATGCTTATAGTAGGCCCAGGCGGCCGACTCATGGTGTAAATAACTACATGTACATAAAACATTTTTATGATATGATAGGTACAATGGAAATGTTATGAGCCCATACATGATGCCACTACATTAAATTGCATAGTTTCTACTTATTGGGCATTAGCTCATATTTCTCTTGTGATGCAGATAAGGGTACATCATAATAATGTTGAATTAAAGGTCGACTGGCATGCTCTCTATTCTAGTGACTCCTGTATAAGGACACTGCTGACCTTACATGGGCATACCTTTATTTAAACTTTATATTTTGGTACTTGTATACAATGGAGTTCTTATAAGTATGGTTTGGGTGGCGTTTCATTTTGAAATGTAAATTATTGTAATTATTTATCGCCACCCTTTCTTTTGTAAGTATAGACATGTGGTTGTTTATAAATTACAAGGCTTTCCAAGGAGTTCAAATTGCCCTCTATTTTCATAAATAATTAATTTGGATTTAAGTAAAATATTGCGCCGTTTGGCTTGATTATACATTAGCAATGTGATTAAGTTAGGCGGGCGCCACCTTGTCAGTTTGAACTAGAGACACTATAAGAATTTAAATTTTCCAAGTGAAAATAATGTATCAAAATTGATTTGAACTGAACCAAACATACAATTAGTTTAAAAAGATATATTATATTCTAAGCTCTACAAAATATATAGGCCCCGTTTGGTATTGTTTTTATTTTTTTATTTTTTATTTTTTTATTTTTGAAGAAAGTTGAAAATGAGAATATTTTGGAAAATGTGATAAGCTTGTTTTGTAAATTGTGTTTGGTTGATAGCTGAGTGTTGATACTTACTGGAGCCTGGCAGTAGATCAACACCACGTGTGGCTATGCACGGTGGACAGCTCTTCCTTGTTCGTCTCTGCCTGCTCGGGTGGACCTGCAATAAGAGAAGGGATGCTTCGAAGGCAAAAAAAGACAGGTCAGTCAATAAATAAGAGCTCTCCAATGCTCAAGGCAGGAGTTGCTCAGCAAAGAACGGGAACCTGTTAGGTGGGAAGAAGCATGCATGCCTGAATGCAATAAGTGCACCCTATTTATAGGTTGCCACTTGGACTGGGTGTTAGGTGGGTTTTGCCCACGACCCGTATGTTACATCAAGGCATGTCAGAAGGCAGAAGACAAGTGTCGTGCCCTCCATCACTGGATTGTTTCCCATCCGACTACGAGTTGTCTGCATCTGTTGGCCAATGATGGTGAGTAGTAGCTTACTTGCGAGTAAAGGAATTTGACCTGAGTTGGTGTCTGACCCGAGGAGGCGACCAATTGTGGTGTGATCTAGAGGGCCTTGAAAAGCACCTCGGACAAGTGATCCGGGCTTACCGGGATTAGATATTCACTCCTAGTGGTACTTGTAGAGCTGGTTTGTCGACCACCTAGAGTAAGGCTCCTCGACGATAGCCTGAGCTCACCACCAATAGTAGCAATCTAGTTCACCTGGTCGATACTTGGCCAGGAGGACTATGCCAAGAGGGTGGGGTTGGCTAAGGATGAAGCCTAAGCAGCGTCCAGAGGTGGCAAGAGATAGAAGGTCATGCGATGAAGCTTGGAGGGACACGTGTCGAAACATGATTAGGTGTTTCCCTAACAAGCGTAATCATCTCACCTCTTAGTTTTTCACGCCTGAGGCGGCTATAAATAAGGCTTTACTCCTTGTCATTTTCATGTGCCAAGCTGTAGTTACCAACCCAAGGATTTTATTTTCCCAAGCTTTCATAACTAGATTAGGTAATTTCCTAAAAGGTACGCGACAACATGAGTGACCTTTTTGACTCACAGAATGTAAATATCTCCTGGTCGGGCAATAGTGCCAAGACTGAGGAGTCGACCTCCATAGAGTTTGATATAGAAGGGTTGTCACTAGTATGGGACGGAGCAAGCCGGCTTGCGAAAGTTCTAAGGGTTGACACTGAGACAGTACCTAAGCAGGAATTCCTCGACTTGCTAGGGGGAAGGCCCGGTGAGACCGTATAGAGGCAAGGATCCCTACATCGGGATGGCCACCTCCGGCACGTCCTAAGTTACAGCCTAGGAACGAGCAGAGCTAGAGGTAGCTGCCGACGTGCCGAGTACCTCCGGTCAAGACTCCAAGGCCCCTGTCCAGGTTGTGGGTAGGATGACCGTCGATATCTTCTATGAGGAACAAGCGACCAAGGAGGTAGAGCCGGAGAAGAGCGCTGTCAAAGACGAGACCGATAGGGTTATGGTTACATGAGTCCGAGGGATGACTGCTTATCGCGTATCCTGGCTAGGCCAAACATCAGTAGTGGCCTTCTCCAGCTCAATAATAGAATTCCAGCTCATGGACCTACACCAAGAATTTGATATCTCGAATGACATTGTCCTTATAGTGCTCGAGGAGTATGATTCACCCTTAATTCCGCCTGAGGGGTGTATAACTTTGTACGTGAAGTTCTTTAGGGTCAGTTTGCACCTACCATTCCACCTATTCCTCCGTTGGGCACTTAACGACCCAAATTTCTGCTCGACCTAACTCAACCCAAACAACTACAGGTCGCTAATCGGGATGTACATGTTATGGAGGTACCACTAGGCTACTGAGATACTGTAAGAGGCCTTTAAACATATGTACAAGATGAAAAAGCTTCTCCTGCAATCTAGTTGGTATTATGTCACCAGCTTCAGAAAGGACTTTATCTTAGGTAACCCCCAACTCGAACAAGCTTTGGAAATTATGTAGCCCGGACTGGTGAGGCTGTTCCTAAGGACCAACGCATTCTGAGGATGTTTCAGCAAGGGCACGTGTGGTCTAAGAGGCCGTGGGCACTGAGCCACATCATTAGGGCAGTGGAGGACCTGTTTACCAAGCCAGAGTCCACACGGCAGTAGTCTTTCCCACTAGAGAAAAAGACCCTTTCCCGTTATGGCTGGTTTGGGGAGTCTAGCAGAACTAATCCCCCTTCTAGCATCCAACCTGCAAGGTTAACCAGGCAGGTAATCGTGGCGAGGTCGAGCACTGCCTATGTCCTGGGGCCGAGCACCTCTAGGTCCAAGTGGCCAACGAGGGAGCCATCATCGTCTAGTACTGAGGACTCATCGAGTGGCTCCTTTGATGCGGGGCCACCTGTAGTAGACGAGGACCTATTGGATGTTATTTAGTTCCTATATCCATCAGGCCAGCTCCGGATTAGAGGTAAGCTTTGAATTTTTTTTTTTTACCAAGCTCGTCTTGACTTGGTTCTTTCTACAGATATGTCTTCCTGACTGAGCAACCTAGAAGAAAGGCATGCCTTGATGGAGCGCCATCGTCGTTCAAAGAGGAAGGCGGTGGTCGGGTCGAAATGAAAGAGGACCCCGAGGTCAGAGCTACCACCATAGTCCGAGCAGCTGCCACGATCCAAGCAACCACCCTAGATAGTCCAAATTCCCCCACCCCCGCACAAGACTAGGCCTTCATCGAGCCAAACCTAACCTCCCACCATCACAACTGTCATAGTGCCTTCCACGGGAGACCCTCTGAGGAGGTGAGTAAATTATCAATGTCACATCCTCAACACCTTAGGGAAGTTGTTCCTGATGAGTCATTCTTGGAGAACCTTCAAAGAGAGGACTACGAGGGCTTATCCAGCGCTGCCTTCTACTCTGCCGCTAAGGTGAGTAAAAGTTTGGTACCAAGCTTCATTTAACTTTTCAAGGGTGCACGTTCTCACTTCTATCTTTTCAAGCTTGTGCGTTCTTAGACCTGGCCTACATGGCTAGAAGAAGGAGCTTAACCTAGAGAAGGAGAGGCACAAGAAGATTGCCCTCGAAAACATTGAGGCCGACAAGGAGCTCGATGTCAAGAACATTAAGCTTGATCAAATCAAAGAGGCTCTTACTCAGGCCAAAGACGAGGCTAGGAAGGCAAAGGAGGAGACCGAGCAAGCCAAGGCAATGGAGGAAGAGGCGAGGAAGGCGGCTAAAGGTGCAAAGAATGAGGCTAACTAGTCTCGGGATGAGGTTGTCCACCTCAAGGATCAACTATAGGCCTCCCAAGCCAAGCACAAGTGATTCTTGAGGGAAGAGCTGCCCGGCCGTCTTGCCTAGGCTGTGGAGGAATTCAAGGTGTCTTTAGAGTATGTTGACTACTACTACTTCAGGATGACCAACCTTCATGATCACCTCATTAGGAAGCATCATGAGGCTGCGGGCTTCGACTAGTCGCTTAGTGTTAAGCTAGAGTAGGGCGGAGCACAATAGCCCAATCAAGAGAAGGTTATCGAAGTGGACAACAAAGACGATGGGGACAACCAGGGCAACGATGGCGGCGGTGATGTCGGGGACGAGGCCCAAGCTTAGTTTTTATTTTTTTGCCACTTTCTTTATCCAGGCTCAGGAGGTGCCTGGTTATTTGTACCTCCCTATCGATTCCTGTAATGAAATTTTTGTTTTCCTCGAAGTTTATTGCTTCTCGGCATTTTCTTTTAGTTTTGATCTTTGAATTTTCTTTTCTAAGTGTGATTGTCCTCGGATTAAAAATTTCATTCTTTGAAAGCTTATGGGGTGGCCCCTTAGGAACGAAGTTCGAACCTCCTTCCTCATTAGGTACTTCTCGGGAGAGGAATTGCGTTGATTTTCCAAGTTAGATGTTCCTCGGGAAAGAATGTTTTTTGAATCAGAGATTCTGAAATCATGTTTTCCCAATTGCATTCTCGCTGAGTTCAGTGTCTCGGTGATGAAGCGTCTTACTTTTTCAGGTTAAATGTTCCTCGGAAAGAAACTTCCTAGGAAAAAGCGATTACCTAGTTTAGCCGTGCAGGGAAGTCCTATTTCTCGATCAGGTAGAGCACAATGGCTTGTGGTGCCCTACACCCTGTCGCCCCTTTAGACTTGTTTAAGTTCATAGGAACTTTTACAAGCCTAATGTTGGTCGGGCACAGTTATGCTAGGACAACTTTGTCTAGGTAGTGCATGCAATGATAGAATAATGGTCGGCGTAATGCCGATCAGCCCCTCTGTCTAGTTAGTTGGCATGACTCTCCCTCTTTGGGAGTTATTGTCTGGTCCCATAGTTCAAAGTTATGGCCCCCTTTTTTGGGAGTTGTATCTTCCTTAACACGCATTGCTCAATGGAACAGTGTAGGAATTAAAATTTTCATCGATGTATAATATTTACATTCTAGCCCTGTTTAGTAGGTCTAGTTACAAAAAGAATGTAGCTAGAAGTCAAAAAGAGTTTCTAGCGTTAGTTAGCAACAGAATTTTTTTAGGAGCTCGGCGTTCCAACATTGAATAGGTAGGTTGCCCTCCACGTCAAATAGTCTATAGGTGCCTGGTCGGACAATTCCAATGAGCTTATATTGTCTATCCCACTTTAGACCAAAGGACCTTAACCCAAGCTACTAAATAGTGACCTTCTTTAGTACCAAATCTCCCATTTTGAAGGACCCTACAGTGACCTCATATAGTATAGGGTGATAACCTGGTTCCTAGCTGCATTACAAACTGCAGCACAGTTCCTCTTCTCTTCGAGCAAATCAAGTTCGGATGGCTTCAGCATTTCAAATTTCTTTGTATTGCTAGACCCTGAAGCTTAGTAATCCCACTTCCGATGGGTTGACAGCCTCAGTCCCATATACAAGAGAGAATGGAGTCTCCCAGTGGCAGTTTAGGCCGTTGTTTGGTAGGCCTAGAGCACCTTTGGGAGCTCATCAGTCCATGCCCCTTTGAGGCCCTTGAGCTCTTTCTTGTCATTGATCATTTTATTGACAGCTTCAACTTGCCCATTGCTCTATGGATAACTCTGGGAGGAAAAAACCTTCTTAATACCACGTTGCTTGCATAGGCAGAGGACACTTGAGGATTCAAACTACTTCGTGTTGTTGGTCACAATGGTTTGCAGGATCTCGAACCGACAAATGTTGTTTCTCCACATGAAGTTTATGCACTTAGCTTCGGTCATGTTGATGCAAGGCTCCACCTTCACCCATTTGGTGAGGTAGTCGATGGCCACAACGTAGTATTAAACTAAGACCGGGCTTGGGGAAGGGGCACGATAAGATCGATGGCCCATTTAGCATAAGGTCACGCTATTTTACCAAGGTAAGTGGCTCATTGTGGTGGCCAGGCACCTTCACGAACTGCTGATATTTTATACATTTTTGTGTAAAGTTCTTACAGTCCTACTCCATGGTCAGCCAATAATATCCTTGTTGAAGACATTTCTGGGCCAGGGGTCGCCCCCCAAAATGATTACCACATAGCCCCTCGTGGATCTTCTTCATCAGATATTGAGCTTCTCTAGACCCTATGCACTTCAAACATAGAGTTGTGTAGCCTCATCGATATAGTTTACAATTGATCATCAAATACTGCGTCGAGTTGTCGCAGATACGGCGTGCCTCTTCTCAGTCACTGGGCATTTCGAATGTGGTCAAGTATCAAATGATCGAGTCTATCCAAGTGGTCTCTTGCTCTTCAGCTACACTTACCACTTCTTTGTTAATACTTGGCTCAGCTAATCTTTCAATAAGGACCGAGGTCAACTCACAATCGCCTAGGCTCGAGGCGAGTCGAGCAAGCACATCAGCCTCAAAGTTTTTCGATCTGGGGATATGCTTGAATGAATAAGATTCAAACTGCCCTAGCAATGTCCTGACCTCTTGTAAATATACAATCATAGATTCCGTTTGGGCTTGAAACATCAGTGACCTATTAGACGACAAGCATAGAATTGCTATGAATGACTATACAGTCTACCCTAAGATCCTTGGCAATTTTGAGTCCAACCAGGAGCGCTTCATACTCCGCCCCATTGTTAGAGGTCTTGAAATCAAATCAAAGTATGTAGATTGTCTTGTATCTGTCTAGGCTTGTTAAAACCAACTTAGCACTTGAACCCTCAGCATAGGAAGATCCATCCACAAAGAGATTCCATTTTGGTTCCAACGTATGGGCGCAATCACCCCTACTATAGCTAGGAGTGTCTGGGTCTTCGACAGGTGCTTTCTCGGCTAATGGTGTGCCCTGCCAACAACAGTGAACTCGGTAATGAAATCTACGAGGGCCTAGGCCTTGATAGTTGTCCTCGGTACAAAATAAATGTCATACTAGTTGAGTTCGATTGACCACTTAGCCAATTGTCCTAATATCTCCAGACTTTAAAGAACTTGTCAGACAAGGAACTTTGTCAGGACTCGTGTAGTGTGGCCAAAAAATAAGGCAACAGTTTTTGAGCTGAAGTGACTAAGGTGAATGCCAATTTTTCAAGTGGTGGGTATCTCTCCTCGATACCTTGGAACGCATGGCTCGTAAAAGATAGGCTTCTGAACTCCCTCTTCTTCTCAAACGAGGACCGAGTTGATAGCCTTTGTAACGCCCCTATATGGGGGTTAACAGTTTTTAAATAAATAAAATAAAAATTAGAAAATAAAGATAAAACATCAAAGTAATTTTCCCAAGACTTGAATAGAAACTCTCAAAATAAAAATAAAAAATAAACAAATAAATAAACCACAGTTTAATATAGCACCTTAAATTTTAATAATATACAACTGTCATCATCATCATTTCAACCCTCAACAAATCTTAATACAGTCAC
>CAMOHE010040121.1:0-62974 GCA_946598075.1 Artocarpus hirsutus | reverse complement strand
TAATAAAATCTTAATGTTAATGATCTTAAAAAATATGCAATATGGATCGTGATTTATTTCTCTTTTTATTGGAAACATAGTGAAAAAAGAATCATCTTAATTGGATATCAAATGAAGAAGTAATGATTTTTTTACTCAAATATACAAGAGAAAACTTTAGTTTTTACTGTAGTAAAGATATCCAAATATCAAAAGTTTAAGGGATGAGAATTCTTAAAACTTGAATTCTTGATACTCAAATGATTCAAATTTTAGAAAAAACAAACATATATTCGAAGGATTTTTGATATTCGAATCTAAATTTGAGTTCATTGAGTTCAAAGAATGCCTAAACCAAACACACCCTTTAAATATATGAGAGATTAAAATAAAATAGATTGTGGAAGAAATTATTGAGAAATTGTATGAAATAACATTATTTTTAATCTTAATAGAAGTAAATAGCACAATGTAAAACAATAAAAAATAGCATATTTCTATTTACTATTTTCCAAATTTACCGTGTGTTTTTTTCCTCCTCTATATCTAAATTTTCTCTCTCCCACCTGTATCACCTGCTGCCACTCGGCATCGCTCGCCATTATGCGTCAACCGACACTGTCGACTCCATCGCGCAAAAAAACCAATGATCTACAAAACTTCACAAGTAGTTAGAGGAAACTTGACTACGATCGACGCCCATGGACTCGTACCAATCCTGCTCCTTCACACAACTCCGACTGACTTACTTGTTCACACAATTCTGGCCAACCTGCCAGCGCCTTTGCGAGACTCCAGCACAACTCCAGTGCGACTACACCTTCATGCGACTCTGACAAGACCTATGACTTCTTCCTACGACTTTTCTGTGGGGAAAGAACCCTCTCTCTTTTCTTCCTCCCTCCCTCTCTCTCCTCCATAAACGTGTAGTCATCGTCTGCCACAAACTCGCCATCATCGTCTACAATGAACTTGCTGCCGCCATGCCATCATCCTTAAAGAGAGCGAGTAGAAGGGATAGAGGAAAGAGATATGGTTTTTTCAATTTAGTGGTTTTTTTGAAATTGAGATAGGGTTTCTCAATTTAAGGGATTTTAAAGTAATTTTAGAGGGTGGGATATTTGATTTTTTTTAAAACTATGCTATTTATTATCTTTCTCGAAACATTATATTATTAATTTGTTTAATCTCCTAAAAATATTATCTCCCATTCTGCCAAATTAGCCAAAAAAAAAAGAAGCCAAAGAGCCTTAGTCGAATTCTAGGGAGATGCTTTGTAAGCCAAATTGGCCCATCTTACGTAGTCAGCGCATCATATTATCCGATCCAATCAGTCCGTTAGCCGAATAGGATTACTCTTGACTTGGAAACATATGGTTTTCGACAAGATTTTCTCTGGAACAAGTTTCTAGGTGCTCTTCGTGGTGATGGTAACAAGGCATCAAATCCTTCAAGAGATTACCCTTTACCATAGCTAAAACACAACTCCTCATCAAAACCTATGGCTATTTTAGCACTCTATATGTCGATCTTTTCTATGGTTTGCTAAACTAGCCCACCTAACACATCATATTGTCTCACCATTTCACATAACCAGTCCAATAAACTTAGTCTCACCTCTACAAACCAATTACATTCCTCTCCCATGCCATCCGATCACTTAGAAATCTCCTTCTATTACAAATATGTTTAACAAAGTTGGTTAGAATCAATTTTTTGATTAAGGAATAATGCAAAGCTCTCATATGTTATAATAAAAGACAAAAAGTAGCTATAGTATAAAGCTCTCACTTATTACAGTATTTTGAACTAAATAGATGGTTCTAACTAACTTTGCGAAATACCCTATAAGTTTTCATTACTACAAAGCTAGAATTGTAATGGATATCGCCCTCGAAAACCTTTTTCCTTCTGGTCACCTGGGTTTACCTCAACCCATCTTGGGCCAACATTTATACTTGCAAAGATGACAACTTCAGCTATTTTTTTTAGTCAAAATCATGATTTCACTCTCACCAGTCTTTCCACTCCACACGCTACCACATCACACTTGACAACCAGATTACTTAGCCCAATAAGAAAAGGCCATAAGAGCTACATGTTCCACATCGACAAGTCCACCATGAAAGAGATCTAACATTTATTATTGATGCTCAAAAAGACACTAAATTATATGGATAACTAGGCATGTTTGTCAATTGAAAACCAACAATCTTTCATTCGAACATGGTAGGCTTTGGGTTTTAGACTACGTGCCCTAAGAATTAAATGATATAATAAGTTTTTTGGAGACATTTAATCAATAAAGAGTTTATTTATTATTCATATATCAAATGTTGTCCTCTTTATGTTCATTATTATTAAATGTATAATAAGGAAAGAAAAGTCTAAGGCTGTCAGTCTAAACCTTTAAAATAGTGCTTATGATGGACAAATTATGCAAAGAACATGAATCTTAAAGGTGATAGTCTAAATGACAAGATCTGTAATGGAGGGAATAAAGTTGGGCGCTTTATTCATGTTAAAATTGTTGTATTATTTACATCCTTAACGGGAGATGACTTGTCTCAATCATCGGAGTGGGATTCTGTGAGTAGAAACATTGGTATATTGCCATAGGTGACGATATATTGGATCAAGATAGAAAGTTGAATTAATTTGATTAATAATTATGTTTATTTTAATCAATTTGCTTTTAACAATTATATGTGTTACGTCTTAATCTTGAAATGAACAATGGACCCGTATCTTGACTTATGTCTTTTGATATACCAAAGGATAACATTTTGACTTGATGATAGTATACATACCGGTACGTTGGAGATATGACTCTTGATTGACGTAGATCTGTTGTTCATAAATATAAAATCTATAGCTATTTTGTAGAATTAATGATATTCTCTTATAGACATTATCCTACAATTAAAAGATTAGAGTTCTCAATCATTTGGATACATAGGTGTAACTGAATGGTATATTATTTATGAATAATAAGTATTCTAATAGTGAGATAATTGAACATAAGACAAAATAATCAGAAAGGTAGAACAGAATATATCCTTAAACTGATTATGAATATTCTATATGGATATTCCACATTATGATATGTTATAGACGATGAGTTTATTAGAGCTTTGTAATTTTATATAATTCAAGAGTGCAGCTCTAAGCTTTTAGTAGAGTAGTGTTAGAGTTAATAATTATAAAATATATATATCTGGGATATATTTTATAATTATAGAAACTTGATCTATATATGTTCATCAGATCCCCTTTATTAGCTCATAATAAATCCTGTAACAATACGGCATGTTTTTCTTACATAATGGTGACTTATGTTAGTTATTAAATTAGCTGACATTCTATTAGAGTGGATTTAATAATTTATGTTAGTTTATTGGTTGAATTAATTTTGTAAATTAATTTAAGATAAACATGTTAAATTATTTAGATAATATTTTATTTTATATGAGATTATCTGAATATGACTGTTTTAATCAGATAACTTCTTTATTAGGTTATTTGAATTAAAACTAAGGCTCTATCTAAAGATTCCCATGTGAAATAAGATAGTCCGATTTCCAAACTATCGCTCGGTCGGCAAGCCGGTGACCAAGTTCGTTAGGTTGGTGGAGTTGATTCGACATGCCAATCTATCAGATTGACGTGCCAAACTTCTGATATTACAGTCACATGTTTTTTATTAGAAATTGATCTAAACTCGAATTTTGAAGCCTAATCTGATAAATACTAACCCCAGATTTAACCATTATAAAAAAGAGCTATTTTTCATTGTTCCTCAAATTATTTGAGAACCAGAGAGTAAGTACTCTAGTGAGTCAAACTCTGAAACTCTCAAAAAGCTATTATTCAATATCTGAAACCTTAGCTCTTGGTTTTCTCAATGGTTGGAAGAAGAGTCACCAAAGGAAAGGCTATATGATGTGCGACTACCCGCGTTCTAATTGTGGATAAAAAATAATAAAGAAGATTAGTTGGTTGAGACTATTCTAGAAGGTTCTTCTCTTCTTGGTTCAAAGAGGCACGTAAGATCCATTGTTAATTTATGTACTTATTGCGTCAAACTTCTTATTTGAAAAAGACTTTGATTTAAAAAATTTTAAAATTCTATTGCGTGTTATTTTCCAACATTGGAAAATGCAAACCAACAGCCAATCAATTGTAATATATGGTCAGTTAGTATAATATATTAGGTAAACAATAAAAAACAAGCAAATTAGCAAGTAAATTCTTCATCTAACAATAGACTTCAAAGTATAAACATGATATGGAGTTTAATATATGAAATATTATTATAATTAATATTTTTTTTTCAAAGCAAAAATTGATTGAACAGTTTGATTTTTGACAAACAAAAAATTTCATTCTGATAACTGAACCCCTTACTTTGTGGACGGTTGATTTTGCTATTGCAATATATACTTTTGGTTTTTTTTTCAGTCGATTTAGGGTTAGTTTTGGTTTTATGATTTTTTTTTTTTGAATAGCCTTAAGAATAACATACTTTGGAAGCCTGAAATAAAATGAATGGAAAAAATTAAAGAAGGCCTCGTCTTTGAATTGAGTTGTAAAAGCATGTAGCCATGTTATGGATATGTACAATTGTGTAATGCAAACTCAAGTCTTAACCAACCTCAACACTTTTTTAATTTTGGTTTGGGGTTGCCATCGTCTATCTCATGGTCATGGTCTATTCGATAAAGGCAGTTGAACTTGTTGAATAGAGTTTAAACTGACATTGTTATACGATGTTTAAGAAAAAAGTTGGAACTCAGAGTTTAAATTTTCAATATTGTAGTATGTGATAGCTCTACACTATAGCATTAAGAGCTATATATTGTTCATAGTTGAAAGTATGAATTTTAACCCTTCTCCAAAACATCCTATTAAACCATTAGCATTAAAGGTGAATATCGGGTTGGCTGGATTTTAAGGATTTTTCAACCTACGCAATTAAAGTTTACATGGGTTGATTTTAAATCTAATCCATATAATGAACCTAAACTTTAAAAGCAACCCATTTAATTAATAGGGTGTTTGGAAGGGTGGTGGGAACCGTTAATTAGAATCATTTTTACTGTTGCATATGAGAGCTTTACACTGTTTATAATTGAATAAGTAGTGAAAACTACTCTTGCCAAACACAAGATAAATTTCGGATGGCTTAAGTAGGTTAATTGGAGTGAGCATTATAAAGATGAAAAAGAAATCCAAACTAAAATTTTACAAAAATAAGAAATATATAAAGAAAAAACTAAACTTTATCTCATATTGCATGTCTAACAAATCTTAAATACATAAGTTATATATAACAAACAAAACATAATAAAAACTAAGAAAACAAATGCACAAGGGTGGATGATGCCAATGAGAAAAAGACCAGGTACAAGAGAGGCGTGGATGTGAAAGTTGGCGGCGATCGAACGAAACGAAAGAAAGGGTTTTTTTTTTTTTTGGATTTTGAAGTGAAGAAATAGATACTTAGATAGGTAAGATTATGGACAAAATACAAACGGGGTGTCAGGTGTATATACTGAAGTGGAAACTAGTAAAGTCTTTTTTTTATTATTTTTTTCTTTTTAAGGAATTGTGTAGTGTGGATTAGAAACTAGAAAGTTAAAAAACTAGAAGTTTGAAATCAAAGAGAAAAAGTATTTTTAATTACGTTACTATTTTTTTTTAAGACAATAAAGGTTTTTTAAGTATAAGATTATATTAAAATTAAAATATTAAATATGTATATATTTTACATTGAGTAGGTTTAGATTATCTTAGATTTTGAAAAACTCAACCCAAACACACCCAATAAAAAATCAGATTAAGTGGGTTAATGAAAATTCTTATTCAGATTTGGATTATATGGGATTTCATTAGAATGGTTAGATCGGATTCATCGTATTGTCGGATTTTTAGTTCACCCCTATTAGCATATTCAATACTATGGTAATTTAATACATTAATGTTGAATCTTAGTACTGTAAATTAAAAAACTACTGCTGTCAAAATGTAGCATATGAGGTAAGTGTCAAATTTTAGCATTTGATGTGTTGACCTTTTCATTTCTCAAACCAAGTTGTGGATCGCTATAGCATTATACTTATGGAGACTTTGAGGGGGAAAGAAGAAGAAAAAGAGAAGAAACCAATAAATGAAATCCACAATAAACAATTATTTTTAATGAAATAATAAAAATCTCCTATCACCGATAAATTAGCATCTATAACATGAAAAATGTGTATCCTCTACAATGGGATTGGGTCTACCCTTTTCTGCAATAAAAAAGAAGTATTTGAAGCATGTTAAAGAGAAGTAATGTGATATTTACTTTTAGTGTGTGCGCTTCTGTACTTGTTGCTCGGGATAACATGGTTGGAACTTGGAAGGGTTATAGAAATTAAGTACTCAAAAGTGTTAGCAAATATTATTCAGCCCATTTGGCTGCTTATAATTTTATCCTTGAGCAGTAAAAATGAGAGAATCATAAAGCTTTAAAATTGGTGATTAAATGGTGCATAAAAAAAGTAATCTTGATTTTAGAAGAAGTTTTGAATCTATTCAGTTAAATAAAATAAGTCAAAAACTTTTTATTTTTATAAGAAGTATTGTAATATAAGAATATAAATAGAATTTATAATTTGTTATTCACAAAAAAAGTTAAAAAGGTAAGCAAAAAGATTTTCCAAAAACATTTTTTTCACAAACAGCAAGGACATGTCTTGTTCCATAAGTGCTTATAAAAGCCAAAAATGCAATCAACTTGTTTATTTAAAGGCGTCTAAAAACAATTTTTGACTTAGCAGCTTATTTAAGTCATTCCAAACGGGACTTTTTCTTTTGTGAATAAGGATAAAAGAAGTATGGCTTCCTTATACTACCCAAAAGATCATTCTCCAAGCATTTTATATGGCTTCCTAATTTCTTTTATTTTATCTTTTTCACATTTTGTATCTTCCTCTTTACATGTTTAGGGAGCCTTGTTTATATCACAAAATATCTCAGTCTGTTTAAAAATAATAATTTGAGAGAATATTCAAACATTAAAAGTATGTCCCCTAAAAAAACATTAGAACTAGGTAAAGATTAAGCCTAAGCCTGCAACGACAAAACATAAAAATATCTCAAATCTAGTTCTACTAACTAAGTTGTCATTTTCTAATAAAGGATATTATACAATCTATTTAATTGAAGGTCACTAAAGGAAAATGTCTCTAAGAACATGAAATAATTTTTGTTTAAGGGGGACTATGAAGATAACTTGGGTCCATGTTGTACCTAGTATGGTTGTAAGTTTAATCTAGTCGTAAATTCACATATGTCATCTTGTCACTCTAAATTAAAAAAAAAAAACCAAAAAAAGTCTCCTCGGTGCTTGTTAATGTAAATATAATACGCGTTGAAACTTTTTTTTTTTCCTCTTTTGAATGTTGTTGAATGCTTGGCAATAAAAGAGGGCTTCTATATTTGCTATTGGGGCTTAATGTGTACAAGTACATTATGTGATTCTCTCACTGTGGTAGGAGATAAGAGTTGCGGGAGAAACTTTTTGTCGAACTTCTAGCTAACTTTTCAGTTAAGAACAATGTAAAACTCTTACATATTATAATAAAGTAAAAAAATTACTACAATATAAAGCTTTCACATGTCATAATGTTTACAAATCTAATCACCATTCTAAACACCCCTTTCGTCTATCAAGGGTGGTTCATGTTACCACATTACCAAAAACTAAAATGTACCAACACACGCTCTGACTAGCGTTGGTCTTTCTTTCGATGCTGCTCCACTTTAATTGGAAGAGCCTCCACCTATTGTGGCTTATATGGTAAAGTTATGAATGGTTTCTTTTGATTAATGTATAATCATTCCAAGTTTTTATTAATAATAATAATAAAAACAAACTCATCTTAAAATAATAATAAAAACAAATTTTTGAAGGAAAACATTATTTTTTACCTGGTTTAAGTTTTTAGGGAATAATTTAGCTGCTTTATGAGGAACCATTAATTGGAGAAATATCTGGCCCATGCGTGACGTTAGGGGCAAACAGTTTTGAGAAATTTTAAGGAGCACCACTGAAGAAAAAAAAAAAAAAAAACATCAAGTTCGATCTTATACGATAAATATTAGAGCTTTTAATTTTGTCATATAAATAAATTAGTCTAGCTCAATAAAATATGACATAATCACAAATAAATTGTGGAATAAATATGAAATTCAAGTAAATTAAATTAAATTAAAATTCAAGTAAATATTAAATTAGGTCATATACTATTTATTTATTTTTGATAAGTATGGTGCTTATGACTCCTATTTTATCAGTAAAAATGAAATAAAGATTTTGAACACTAATAGGCACACACACATATATACACCCAACTATTTGAGCTGATCTTAAGTGGTCTACATACTATTTTTGAAGCCCTATTCATATGTACCATTTCGATGCAAACAAATTAAGCCTAAATTCCATAAAAATAATACGTTTGCAATCAATTTTCTAAAAGACATAATTCTCTAATTCACCCAAAATTTCTCATGCTTGAGAATTTAGAGTATTGTCTAGAGTAAGTCTGGAGTATTGTCTTCAGTCATTTAGATTTTGCTGTTAATTCTCCTCTGTAATATACCAAATACGTAATCAAGCCTTAAAGTCAAGATTAAAAATAATGTTTTCGTTTAATATTTGACGAGCTTCTTAAAAATAAAATAAAAAATTTCCCACCAACAGTAGATACAATTTTTTTTATTTAAAAGTAAGTGGGTGTTTGAAAAGATGGTGGAAATCAGTGGTGAGAATCACTTTTACTGTAGCATATGAGAGCTTTACACTATAGCAATTTTTTTTATTGTTACTGTAATATGTGAGAGCTTTTTACTGTTTATAACTGAGTTTGTAGTGGAAATTGAGGGGTTTCC
Organism: Artocarpus hirsutus; assembly: GCA_946598075.1. NCBI lineage: Eukaryota > Viridiplantae > Streptophyta > Magnoliopsida > Rosales > Moraceae > Artocarpus > Artocarpus hirsutus. The sequence continues at coordinate 54,058 of CAMOHE010040121.1, read as the reverse complement.
ACCACTCCCAAACACCTATAAGAGGGTTTGAACTTTTCACGTTGATTATTGTTTTTATGGCTATTATATGCCCGCAACCACACAACAATACACAATTGCGTGGAATGTTAAGCGAGTTACGTAAATTATACGGCCCAACCATTTTCTTTAGTTTTTATTTATTTGTTTGTTTATTTATTGATTTATTTTTCTGAAGAAGAAGTCTCAACGGTTTTCCTAGTTGAACTTCCCGTCTGTTGGTTGAAATGACCCGCCATGTCAACTAAATTATGAAATTATGAAAAACGCCCCGACTTCTCATCTCTCATTTTTCTTGTGCTAACAATTCAAACACTCTAAAAACTTTTAAAATGAAAAACCCAGAAAAAACCCAAAACCAAACTTCTTTTATTCTCACTTTTCTGGTTGGTGAGAGGTAGCTATTCTATATATGCACCACCATTCTTCTTCTCTAAGGTAGGTTTGTACAAAAAAGTATTGTTGGGTTTTCAGTTTTCGCTTATGACTCACTCATCAACTTATTTCTTTGCTTCATTTTCAATTCAAAACAGCGCTTTGAGTTCAAACTCTGGACGTTCTTCTTCCTCCAAGTCGTTTCTTTTTTCCCCTTTTTTTGCCACAGAAACAGAGATTTGTTTTCAGATGCTATTATGGGTGGTTGCTCATATTCATATATAGAGAATATCATAACATAGCTCAGAAGTTTTGTTTTTGTTTTTGTTTATGTTTCTGTGTTCATCTTTATCATTGACCAAATTTGAAAAAATGGTGTTATCTTGTGCTTAAAGCATTTTTTCCTGAGTGAAAAGTAGTAGTATAATACGAAAACTAGGATCTCCCAGAAGTCCACGTCCAGAGACCCAAAACAACGACGACGTATCGTCGAGGAGGATGAAAGAGTATAAGCTTAGATCTTCAGAAACTGGGAATGACCACCCACCTATAGGAAGAAGAATGTTTGTTGGAGATTACTATCTGAATTCCAATAAGTCGGTGTTGTTCCATGGCTCCAAAAATGTTTTTTCCGCAAAATATGGGACTAAGGGGAATTATGTTGGGAAAAAGCATATTTTGCTCCGAAAACACCTCAAGTCAATTGCTCTGATGTTTGTCTTCATGGGATTACTTTTCCTGCTTGATTCTCTCATGGTATCTATCTTTGATTCGGCGAATCTTCATAGCAGTTTAACTCCAAGAAGATCAAGTAGAATTAAGGTACAATAGTGCAGATTTTAGAAAGCCTTTTTTTTGTGTGATTTTCAGTTCTGCTTGTAGGTTTGGTAAGTAGTACTAATTCACACCTTTATTGATGATTGTTAAATAGGCAATGTACTAATTATAAGACTAAGTGAATATTGTTAAATAGGCTATTTACTAATTATAAGACTAAGTGAATATTCTTGATTGCTGATTAATTTGTGTAAATTTTTATGCATTTTTTTTTCAAAAGGAAGAGAGCAAGGATGACAAGAAAGCAAATGAAAAATCACCTATACAGATGTACGACCGGCTTCTGAACATGGCTTCTAGTGCTCTAGTTGAGGTTTGTTTTGTTTCATGACTTTCACATCCTACTGTACATATTTGATTAAACTTGTTTGTTTAGGTGATAGAATGATAGAATTTTGCTGTTGTCATGAAATTTTTGATTCTTCTTCTACATAGAAAGAGTTTAAGAAAGAGTCTGCAAGTTTCTGGGAAGAGCCATATCGGCAGGCATCTGCGTGGAAACCTTGTGCAGATAGAAAACTTCCTATTACTCCTGGTATCTGATCTTTTATGGTCTTTCTAGGTTCACTATAAATTTGTTATTGTTTTACTCATCCCTTTCTTTGTGTACGATTCAATTTAGTTTTATCTTGTTTGATCAGGAAGAAATAATCAAAATAATGGCTACATATTAGTCAGCGCAAACGGCGGTCTCAATCAACAACGTGTTGCGGTAAGTATTCAATACTTTCTGTATTATTAAGCTCACATTGAGCAGAGAAAATGAAAGTTCTTTTTACATGTGAAAGATTTTTCAATATGAGATGAAAATCCCCAAGTCAATAGCACAAGGGGAAAAAAGAAAGAGAAAAAAACTTACAATTTTAACAGGGGTCGATGTGTTAAACTTTCTTCCATATTGGTTGATCTAAATCTTCTCTGGCTTGTATTATAATGAGACAGTCTAACAGATTGTCCTAGAAATCGGATAATACAAGCATATATTAGGAGTTTCAGTTTTTGTAACCATATCTTTGTATATCTAACTTACTTTTTAATTATTTTCCTGTGATGAATTTCTTATTCTATTATCTTGTTCCACTAATAGGGTGACCAAGATATTGCGACTGCTTGCAGATTTGCAATGCTGTGGCCATGGCATCACTTTTGAATGCAACTCTTGTTCTTCCAAGGTTTCTTTACAGCAATGTATGGAAGGACCCCAGGTTTGTGATCATACAAAATTCTCTACTCCTTCAATTAGTCTACCTCATAAGCTCTACGTCGATAAATCATCCTCGAAAAAAAATTTGTTTTTAGCTTTGATAGTAATCAAGACAAGCGACATAAGCTTGGCGACTCACATAAGTCATACCTAAGAAATTTTCTTTTTCCTTAACTCATCTTCTTCTTAAAATCCATCTACATGCACTCTAGAATTCAATTCTTGTTTATAGGTCTAATGAAAAGTTGCTTGTCAAGGTTCATACTTCTGTCATGGTTGATTGTGATACATTTGCCCAATTTGGGCGTGATATTGATGAATGTGCAGCCAATTTGGTGACATTTACCAAGAGAAGCATTTTATGAAGGTCATGAAGGATGAAGTAGATATTGTAAAGGAACTGCCTTCTGATCTGCAATCAGTTGATATTGAAGCTATTGGTAGTCTTGTATGTCATTTTATTATAAGTTCTATATTTTACTTGTATGAATAGTACTGGCCATTTTCTTGAGAACAATTTTGTAAACCTTTTTCATGTTCCTCTTTCTAGATAACTGATGCAGATCTCGTGAAAGAGGCAAAACCCATTGATTGTATTAGAACTGTGCTTCCTCTTCTGTTGCGCAATAGAGTAGTTCACTTCCTCGGATTTGGAAACCGGCTTGGCTTTGATCCCTTACCTTTTGAGCTTCAGGTGATCATTTGATTTGTCTCCCTTTTAGCCAACAAACTGCATTTTATTTGTTGTTACACATTAATGAGAAGACTAATGTTTCCATAGCTTATTTTTGTTACAACATTGCTTAATCATGCATAAGTATAGCATTCAGTAAGGGGTAAGGATCATGAACATACACGACTATTTACACTTCATTTTCTTGCAGAAACTGAGATGCAAGTGTAATTTCCATGCTTTGAAGTTTGTACCGAAAATTCAACAAGTCGGTTCGCTGTTGGTTAGAAGGATTCGAAAATACGACACTGCACTGAGTACATTGGACAAACAATTGCTTGGCAGCTTCATGTCCAGAGTTCCTGCAAATGCACATGACGTTGCGAGCAATGGCCCATCTAAATATCTTGCATTGCATTTAAGATTTGAGGTTGACATGGTTGGTTACTCTCTTTGTGAGTTTGGGGGTGGAGAGACTGAGAGAAAGGAACTTCAAGCCTACAGAGAACTTCATTTTCCTTTGCTTATTGAGCGCTTGAAGAACTCAAAGTATGTCTTTTTCATGTCTTCCATCAATGTCCTTTTAAAAAATTCATTTTTAAATTCTTTTATATATTGTGTGTTTATATGTCAATATATATTTGCAGGAAAGTTTCTCCAAAAGAGTTGAGGAAGCTAGGGAAGTGTCCTTTGACACCAGAAGAAGCAGGGCTCGTTTTGGCTGCTCTTGGGTTTAAACGTGGAACTTACATATATTTAGCAGGTTCTCATATATATGGTGGTAAATCTAGAATGGATGCTTTCACTAGTCTTTATCCTAATCTGGTCACGAAAGAAACTCTTCTCACGCCTTCCGAGCTCGCACCATTTCAAAACTTCTCTTCTCAGGTAAAGTCATCCGTATTTTTTATTATAATTTATGCTTTTCATTTTTGTCTTTTCTTTTTTTGGTCGGGTTATTCCCAAATAGAGGTGTCAATATGGTTGGGATACAGCGGGTCTAACGCAAGAGTCAAAGATTTTAGGCCTAACCTATAACTGGGCTAGGTCGGCTTGGCCGGTTAGATAATTTTCTTTTTAAATTCTGTTATAAACTCCGGGGGCCCAACCCTAGGCCCACGCGAGCTTTAGGGAGGGTTGGGCCTTTCTTTTCTTTAGCTGGCTCGCTCTGATTTTTCATTTTGGCCTGTATGAAACCAGTCCATGCCGCCGAATTGGCATCTTTATTTCTGATTATTTTATAGCTTCAGCCGCAGCTTGGATTGATATATATATATATATATATATATGTATATATGTTTATCTAAGTTTCAAGTCTTATAAGTGTAGCTTTCTAATGAACAAAAAGAGAGAAGTCCTAAAAAATGCTAAATTGAATAAATGAAACGTTGTCTTGTTTATAATCATTTTAATTTCAAGCGTACACCTCTGTTGAATTCAATAGGGTTGTGCAGAACTCTCTCACAAAGCGTGGGGCCCAATTGATGGGACTCATCAATTGACCCCACATTTTGGAACACAATAGAAACTCACAATTTGTGAGACTACTTGACTCAAACTGGTCTAGTTGAGCAAGGATTTCAAAAAAAAAAAATTAAATTAAATTAAAAGACACCACATGATGTGTCAAATAATCAAAACTGTCACGCTATTACAATAAGTAGTGATTCTCACGTATTTATCTGTGCAAGAATTTAATGGCGTGTTGGAATAATATTTGAGCATGGTATTTTTAACTGTTAATATTGGGGGGGCTTATGCAGCTAGCAGCATTGGACTTCATTGCATGTGCAACAGCAGATGTGTTTGCCATGACTGACTCTGGGAGCCAATTGTCCTCCTTGGTTTCGGGTTTTCGAACCTATTTCGGGGGCGGCAATGTGCCTACTTTGCGGCCTAACAAGAAGAGGTTAGCAGCAATTTTGTCGGAGAATGGCACCATAGAATGGAATAGTTTTGAAGACAGAGTGAAAAAGATGATTGAGGAAGGCCAGAGAGTGCGTGTTAGGGGTTTTGGTAGAAGCATTTATCGACAACCAAGGTGTCCGGAGTGCATGTGCAAAATTCAGTGACGTGTTCTCAAAATGACCATTTTTTTTTAATTCTTGTCAATTCTTCGACATATATTTCAATTATTAATATTTTTTAATGGAATTCTTTCAGTGATATATTTTAGTTTATTTTTTTGTCCTGTTTTCACTTTTTTTCTTCAATTTTTATTCGATTATGAATTTTTCTAACCGTAAACTAGAACATAATACTAAGGCAAACAACATATAATCTTTGCCTTATATAATAAGCACCCATGTTGATTAAAATTTATGCCCTTCTTTTTGCTCCAGCTTACTTCTCTGCTTCTGTCCTTAATTTGTTTTTTCTTCATTTTATTTTCTTTTGCTTCAGAAAGTGTTGGGTTGTTGTGGATCTCAATGTCATTTTTTGTACTTGTATAACATTCGATTTTACTGGTGGATCCAGTCATTTGTTTGTGATCGTTTTTAATGGGTGATGTTGTACACCTTTGTTTGTTAATTTAGTTGAATGAAGTTTTATTTTTTTTAAAGGAAAAAAAAAAAACTCAATTCACGTCTACCGATTGTAACTTCTGTATAACCAAAGTATTTTTTTATGTTTTTTAAAAAATAAAAGATTTATTTTCTCTAGTCAAAATTGGGCATTGACCTCTATGTCCTAAATTTGTTACATACTTTAATGTGATGGTATGTATGTAATGAGGTTCAAAATAGATAGAAGAGTTTCATAATAAACTCAAATTCATTGTATGTTTATACAAATATCCCCAAATGCTAAGTGGTGTAAAGATATCATGACATCTAAAATGTCTATGTTGAGACAAATTTTGAGATGAAGCTGCCTGAAAGTTGTTGACCATGTAGTATTCCCGTTGCAGCGAGATCTTGTTTCTTAAAATAATAATAATCGATGGGAACAACAAAAGCAACAACAATAAATAATTATTAAATAATAAAATTATAAATTAATTTATAATATTAAATAATAAAATTATTTAATATTAAATATATAATTATTAATTTTGGAAGACATACAGTAATCCTACTACTGTGTAGGCATGTAACATGCATAAGAAAGTGTTTTTATGTGGTCCATGACTTGTTCACTAAGCCTTCTTTTCTAGAAGTTTTTAATTTTTATAGATGTAATTTATTCAAAATTGAAAATTTAAATTATGGAAAGAAATTCAGATAAGAAGTAGATTTTTTTTCTCTCCTTCCTCTACATTAGCGTCATACATAAATAGAATATCTGTGTGTGTCATGTCTACTATAGATAAAGAAAGAGAAAATTATCTTTTATTTTAATTAAATATTTGATATTTAAAATTAAAATAAAAAAAGATTCTAAAATTAATTAGGTCATTTATTCTTTATGAATGGAAGTTTCCTCTATTCATTCTACACATAATTTGAGATTCTTGATGAGATTACAAAAACCCTACCTAAACGCCTTGTCTTAGGTGTGTAGAGATAGAAAGAAAGAGAAGAAAGCTCTTCCATTTCCAATCCTGGAAGACCAAAGAGAGAAGAGTGATAGTTAGAAATCCTAACTTTGTCTACATTCACATGTTTGTCTGTTTGGTGCTAAGGACTAGTGAGAAAAATAGTGGTTTCATATTGAGAACACATTTCCTGTTAGAAGATCTCTGGCTTCTTTATTTTAATCGGGTAAATATAAGTTGCATATATTTATTAAGTGTTAAATTAATATACTTTATAGTGTTGTTTTATATAGGTTTTATGAAAATTTTTGTTACACCTTTTCCATGTTTTCGTGTATTTTTTTTCTAAAAACGTTTTTGAAAACTAATACTTTCTTCTAACGTTGTTGCCTTCCTTCTAATATCATCAGTTCCTATTACTTTTTGGTTTTTATCTATCCCTTTTAGTTTTGGTAATGATTCTCCTTTTTTTTTTTCAATTAAGATTCTGTGATATTTCTTTTTAACAATTTTTTTTATTACTATTGATGTCATATAACTATTGAGTTTTACGATTCCTTATGAGCTTTTCATTTTTTTGTTTTTTTAACGATTTTTCATAGTTTATTGGTTATATAATAAAAGTGCAAGAACAACAGAAAAATAAAGTTTATTTGGTTAACCTAGGGCACTAGGATCTTATATAAGTGCATGGATTGAAGTTCATCTTACCCTAATAAAAAAAGAAAAAAAAAAGAGGAAGATAAACCATTGGGAAGATATAGTATGCTTGGTTGGCTGGCAGGTGGGAAAAGCAAAAACAATACAATTTAAGGGTTAGGGACTTTTTTTAGAAATTCAATAAGGGGTGTAAAAAGTAACAATCAAACTTTAAAATTTAAGTAATCTGTGGCTTAATAAAAGGTGTGAGAAAAAAAAAAAGGGGTTAATGCGATCAATGGTCTTATTATGTTTATTGAATTAAAATATAACTAAATTTGTAAATATCTTGTATATGTCTCAAAATTATATTAAAATAAGTATTATGTGATCATATAGCATAAAATATAATATCATTAAAATAATTATTGTTATTAAGGGTTTTTTAGAAATTGTTGAATATTGTATTGAATTTCAATTTTATAACAATTTGATTTTATATTGTATTTTGGGTTAATAAGACATGTGACCCTTTTTTATTTGTAGAATTAAAATATATTTGTAATTTATGAATATTTTCTATATGTCTCAATGTATATGTACAAAGATATTAATGACCATAATAATGATATTGTTAGTTTTAATTTATTTTTTTAGAATAACTATAATATATGTATTTAAGATTTTAAACAAATTATGATATCATTATATTTAAAAAAATCCCTAGAAGTAGGGTGTTTGTTGCTTAAATTTAAATTAGTATCTAAAATAACGGTTTTAAAATTCCCTAAAAAGATAGAATTTTTTAATCGACAAGTTGGATTTACTGACAAATTAGATTGTTGTAATTAAATTAATAATATCATTTTATTGACAAATTAAAATTAAGGTGTTGTAATTAAATTAATGACACAGTATTATTAAGTCTTTTTATATATGCCTTATTGGTTATATAATCAATATATCATTAAGTTAATGATATGTAATAATAATGATATGCAATGACATTCATTTCTTAAGACTTCAAGTGAATAATATTTTCTTTTTTTTGTGATATGTATTTAAATTAATGATATAATATTTATTAAATCTTTTTGTGTATCTTATAGGTTATATAATTGTTATATCATTAAGTTAATGATACATAATGATAATGATACTTAATGACATTCATTTCATTTTTTTAAGACTTCAAGTGATAATGATAATGCATTAATGTAATATGTTAAAATAAGAAATATATGTATATATATTTTTCTTAATTTAACTATTCAAAAAATAAGAAAATTTGTTATAAAAATTTAAACACATGATAATATTTAGTTAGAGGATATTTTAAGTTCTAAATATATAAATTTCTTAAAAAAAGATATATAAGTAATATTTACATGACAAAGAAGGATATTAATTTACTTTTTAAAAGATAGACAAAATATATAATTTTTACTTGAATTTTTTTAAAGTAAAAAGGGGCCCTTATTACTGTAACAAATACAATGGGCCAAGCGTTATTGGGTTGGATTGACAGACCTGGCCCGTTTCTGATTACTTTCCCACCAAATAGTAATTAGGATTAACGAGACAATTGGCCCAATTACGTTTATTGAATTGAAATATGATTCTAATTTGTAAAATTTTACAAATGTCTCATAATGATATCATTAAAATTATTTATATATAATTATATAGTACAATATGTAATATCATTAAGATAATTACTATATCATTAAGAACATTTTAAAGATATTTTAAATATTGTGTTAGATTTTAATTTCATAACAATAATTTAGACACGTATTATACTTTTTTCTAGTAATTAATATAGAGGTAAAATCCGTGTTCCACGAGGACAAGAAGATTACTTGCTCATCAAGTAGATGCGTATAAAATACATAGCACTCTCTAACTCTCACCTCTTCAAATCATCGCCCAATTAAGCTGATTTTGTATCTGTGTCTCTGTTTTCTTTTCTCTCTATTTCGCTTTCTCCGTCTGGAAATTAGGGTTTGATTCACCGGCCGTCGCAGAGGAAATCGTCAACACAACAGGTTGGTTGTTTCTTGGTCTCAAATCTCTTTCTTTCTCTGTTTGGCTGCCGAGAAAGAGAAACGAAGAAAGAAAGAAAGGAAAAGAAATCTTGAATGTCTTTTTACACCATAGTAACCATGAAGATTATTATGTATCGTATTTTAATCCCATGGATAACTAATTAAAGTATAATTAATAAATCTTTATTCAACGTCGTTTTAGCTATTAAGAAGAAGAAGAATATGTTTTTCCACGTTATTTTAATTTTATTTATTGACATTAATGAAGGGATTTAAAAGAATGGTGAAAAGAAAGTCGAGAAGGGCAACCATGAAACGTCCCAAGAAGCCGATGAAGCTTGACACACTCTTCAGCTGTCCCTTCTGCGGTCATGCCGACAGCGTTGAATGCACCATGTAAATATAACTTATATTAATCACATTCTTAAACCTTAATACAATATCTTATATTATCTCTCTATATATATATATTATTCATTGTTGGGAAATATTATTGGGAGAGTGTAAATAGGTGATCTGGCTCTCAAATTCATAATTAGACTCTCTAATCTATATTCCAGACGCACACTCACACACGTGTGTGTGTGTATATGTATATATATTTTTATTTTCTGGTAATTTTTACAAATTTTTTTTTGCTTTTCACTCACTAGTGACGGGAAGGATTGGATTGGGGAAGCTAGTTGCCGGGTTTGCGAAGAGCTTTATTTTACTACTACCACAGGTTTGTTTCAATCCAAGTCTTTTAATAATTATCAGTGTGTCAATTTGTGTGTGTGAAATTTGTTACTCTTCTTTTAGTAATCTAAATTTAGTTTTGTCTTCTATTTGCACAGCTTTAACAGAGCCAGTAGACATGTAAGTGCAAAACTCTCTCTCTCTCTCTTGCACATGCTTACAGGGATGATTGTTGTGTATTTGCAGATACCATGAATGGTTTGATGAGTGTGAAAGGGCCAACGACAGCGAAAGATGATGCTCTGCCTTGGAGGAAACGTGTTAGTTTCTAGACTAGTAGTTGCATGGGAGGGACAGCGCTTTTTGAAACACTTCTAGTTGTTACTTCGCAGTTCTAAAGTAGTAAACTGAAAAAGCTTTATATGCAAGTGTGGTCATAGTTTGGGTCCTTTGGTATATTGTAGGATTAAGCCAAAAAGTTGAATGAGAATATAATACTTTTTATTGGAAGAGATGTCTCAAATAGTTAATATGCTCTTCTTTTCACCTTAGCAAGTATTTTCCACTAGTAAAATGATATAAAGATTACTTTACAAAATGAATATTGATATTATTGCCTTTCTTCTTAGTTATTGATGATGTACAAAACAAAACTACTAATAATTCATTAAATATTCTCTAAAAACAAAATTAACATAAGTGTCCTATTTGTGGAAGTCAAATCCTAAAGCAATTCTTATTATAAACCCGTATCTAATTTTCAATATTCCAAATAATCCTCCCAGATAAAAGCTAATCATAAATAAATCCTTGAAGAAAAAAATATATTTCAAATTTAAAATATTAAAAACAAACTAAATCACAATCTTAGCATGCATGATTGTGAAAGGCGCCACATGACTTTGTATGAGACTTATCTTATCCAAATTAAATGAGACGCCGTTGTTTTGTTTATCATTTGCGACGACATCTTACTTATTTGCAACGACAAAATGATGTCACAAAATGCTATACGTATAAATGAACCTGAGGGCTCTTCTTCCTCCATTTTCTCCGGCTTCCTTCTCCTTCTCCAACCCTTTCTCTCTGTTTCTCCACCCTATTCCTCCTTAAATCTCTCCCCAACTTCTAAAAACACATAGATTCATGAGTTTTATATTGTAGAAACTCATATGATCAAATAATATTCATAGAAATCTCCCTAAATTGGAAAATCTCCAAACTTTTCTAGGTTGAATTTTGGAGCTTTATGGTTATTTTTCAGCCATCTAACGTTGAAGTTTTCATTGCTATCCTCGTTTTCTAACCACCATTCTTAGTAGGGCTGGCAAATCGTGTTATGTGTCGTGTTCGTGCCAACATGATTACAACACGGCACGATTACATTGAACACGAACACAATACGATTAATAAACGTGTCTAAAATATAAACACGAACATGACACGCCTATAAAACGAGTAATACGACACGACACGATTAACATGATTAATAAACATACCAAAAATATAAACATGTTTACAACACGCATATTCATACCAACCCACTTCCAACACAATTATAAATAATATTTATAACAACACATTTATAACACATAACACAATTAAATTACTTGATATTTATTTTTTTATTATATAATTTTATATTTTTTCACTATAAAATTATAATAATATTTATTTATTAAATATTTTAAACTGAATTTTCCCTCCAATATTTTGAAGAGCCCAATCTTTTAAAAGAGCTCAAATTGGAGAAATATTATTGTAAACCATTTCACATCACTCGCACACATGACCGGTTGTTAACGCAGGGGGAGAGCGTATTATATAGAGAAGAGTTGCAAAAGATTTTACTCTCCTCTCGATGTGGGACTTTTGTGCATGAGTAAAAAAAACCATAATAAATATAAAAAAAAGCATTCATTTAACACTAGTTGCTAACTAGTGTGGTGGTGAGGCAAGCAACAACACACTCCAAAATGCAAGGTTCGATTCCTTGCCTTGCAAATCCAATTTTTTTTTTGTTTTAAGCCTTTTTTTTTGTTTTAAGCTTATATTATTTAATATATAAATATATATTTCTTGATTGATTTTATTGATATTTTAATGAAAACATAGGTCTAAAATTAGGATATTTTTTGTATAATTATATTTTTGGTATAATCACTTAACTTAAAAAACTTAAAAAAGGGTTTTTTAATTGACTTAAATTAAACATAAATTAGAAATTAAGGTTACATATCCTAGGTATATATTCAAATAATAATTAATAGAAAGAATGATTTATAAAGTTATAAAACACATCTTAAACTTAATTAATTAGTTTCAACAGCCTATGATTTTTTATTATAAATTTTACATTCTATATTTTCTTATATTTTATTTTAATAAATATACTTGAAATATATTTCTTTTACTAAAGACTAGTTATTAAACGTGCTATAAATGTTGGGGTCGTGTCGTGTTGACACATTTACTGCACGTTTAATTAAGCGTGTTAGTACGGATCCAACACGTTTATTTTCGTGTTATTCGTGCCAACCCATTTATAGCCCAATTAATATACGTGTGTTCCAAACCCGTTTATATCGTGTCGTTTTCGTATCGTGTCATCGTGTCGTGTCCGAAATTGCCAGCTCTAATTCTTAGTAGGTTTTAGATTATGTAAGTTTTTAATTTTTTTGTATATGGATTTTTGTAATTGTGAATATGTTAGTTGGATTATGAATTGTTGTAGAATTATGAATTGTAATTGTGATTCTTTTTAGAATTGTGTGATGTAGGATTGTTATAATGTGGATTGTTGTAGAATTAGATTTTTAGGATTGTGATATTTGTAAAATTATGATATTTGATATTTAGATTTTTGGGATTGTAATTGTTGTTTAGGATTGTAAATTGTGATTGTGATTGTTGTTTAGAAGTGTGAATTGTGATTGTGATTGTTTTTAGATTTGTACAGTTATGATTAAGTTAGTAATAAGTTGTTTATCTATTGGGGTACGATTTGGTCCTTGACCAAATCGTCTATTAAGTCCCAAAATGAGGATTTAGATCTGCGATTAAAGTGAGTCAAGCCTAATAAGATCAATCAATTCGAAGCTCTTCGACAAAAGTAGCATTGTTTATCCAGCGTATTATCAAATTGTGACTTCGATCGATTTGATTGATTACAAACCGATTGTCCTCCTTTATTTAGATAACTTTTTCTGTCGTTGTAGGCCTAAGCTTAGTGTCTATTTGATGGGATCAATTCACACAATTTGATAGTTATGAGTATGTCCAGCCACAAACCTAGACGTGGGGAGAGCCTAATTCTTACGACTTATCACAGACTAACACGTTTTCTATTATTGTAGTTACTCTGACACTATCATCCCCACTCTCTGTCAGCTAAAAGTCATGATTCTAGTTCACCTTCTATATAAAGGGACGTCATTTTCATTTGTAAGGACTCAAAAAAAGAATTATACAGAAACTCTGTTGAAATATCATCTCATTTTCACCTTTTGTAATCTGTACTTGACAAATTCATATATAGTGAAGAATAGTAGATGTAGCTCTCTTTATAGAGCAAACCACTATAAGTAGCGTGTGTGGTATCATTTATTTTTTGAGTATTGTCTAATTTTGCTCAATTTAATTTTTAACTATTTTCTGTAATTATCTTGACAAGATTTCTTTAAAGTTAAATAGATCCTTATAATGGTGATTTGAGGGCCTAAACTTATAAAAAAGGAGCATATTAAACTAATCTAACATATTTGTATTTAATTGTAGATCCAACGTCTATAGTTTGGCACTTATCATGGGGCCTTCAGATTGCCAACACGAGGATCTTCTAGCTTAATAACCAGAAATGGCAGACAACTCAAACAACCAACACACACCTAAAATTCCAAACGAAGAAACTGAAGTCGTTTCCTAAGCGAACCAACAAATGGAAGCCCTCAAAGCTGAGGTGGAAACTCTAAAGAAAATGCTTTAGAGCAAGCAATGCATTCCCAGGAACGTGACAGGAGATTGGAGCAACTCAACAACGAGAAATTAACTCTGAGGAGCCGGATCAATTACCAAAACTCACAAACGGCATCATACTCCTATTATTACATGAATTACAGGTATTCAACATTCCCAATCACGACGACAGCATAGTGGCAGTTTCAGACACCGCAGCCCGTCAGGCAACGAGGCTTCTTCAACCTCATCGAGAAGATGCAACCATTGTAATGAAGAACGTGAAAAGACAGTCGAACCAACCGTTCGATTGGATGCCACTCAGGCACCAACCCTGTTAACTCCCGAGTCCATCCAACAGTTGATATGAGACATGGAGCAAAATGCTGAGCTCATCGAAGAAAAGATTGATCAAAAAGTTTCGAAAGCAACGAGCAAAACCCTAGCATTGGATGATATCTTGAAGAATATTTGAAAAACTCCATTCATGAGGAAAATTACTTTAGTCATCCCTTCGAAGTACAACTACCTCGTGTTCTCCCGTTTTGATGGAACATTAGATCCAAAGGATCACTTTCTACAATACAAGAACATTGTTAGTGTGAAGAACATCTCAAATTCGATGCTAGATGAGATGATGTGTAAGTTATTTAAACAAAGTCTCAAAGGGCCAACCTTTCGATGGTTCAGCAACCTACCCGCTGGATCTATTGATAGCTTCGAGGACTTGATGGATTTTTTCGTCAAAGCCTACTTGGTACACATAAAGACTGGCAAGACAGCTAAAGATTTATGGTTGGTCATACAAGGTCCAGGAGAGTTGTTGTGAGCTTACATCAAGAGATTCGGCAAAGCTATCTCCAAGATTTTGGATCTAGAAGAGGGAACAGCTTGAGAAGACTTGAAAAGGGACTCCTGCACAAGTCATCTTTCAAGAGCAGCATCTGCTCTAAGTATCCTAAAACCATCTAAGAGGCTTTGAACAGAGCAAAGGGATGGATCGATTTGGAAGAAGAGAACAAAAGGTGTTAATGAGAGCTTGTAAGGAACGGAGAACAGAACAGGTGGGTTGAAAGGTAGCAAAATCCTCAAACAGATTGAAGAGGACAAACGAGGGCAACATCGAAGAAAGAATGGAGGAAGAAAGAATAACGAAAGCCACGATCTAGAAGCAGACCACTGTCACCACTAAAATACGCTCTAAGCATATCCTCAACTGAGCTGATCGCGTAGCAAGAAGGAAAGGATTATGTCAGGTGGTCGAACAAGATGGCCCCGAGTCAGTCCTATGACCATACAAAATACTGCTAGTTTCGTCAAGACACGGGACACTTAACAGTTGATTGCAAGGCTCTAGGATCTGAGATACTGCTAAAGAAAGGACATCTGAAGGAGTACTTGTCCAAGCGAGTAAGAAAGACCTATGAGCTGGACCAGAGCATGGGGGACAGAAAAGCCACCAGATTCAGAAGAACACGCCACCACCACCATCGGTAAGGAAAATGATCGGAGCCATTTGTAAGGGCTCTGTTTTTATCAGTAAGTTTGCTAACCAAATTAAGGCTCACTAGAAGAAAGCGAGTCAAGTGAATACCGGCTCAATAACCAACAAGTATAGTGAGCATACAATTTCTTTTCAAACCGATGAGGCATCAAGGCTCGACAGGCCATATGACGATACTTTGGTGATCAAACTTAACGTCGCTGATTGCGAAATATGAAGGATACTTGTTGATAATGGAAGCTTAGCTGTCTTTTTGTTCCTCTCAATGTTGAAAGAGATGGACATTGATAAAAAAGAGGTTGAAAAATCTACTACCACCCTAATAGGATTTAACAAAGAAGCAGCCATTTAAGAGTGTCTTGATCGGGTTGTTTACTCTTAAGCTTGGTGTATAAACTTTTCAAAGGCGGGAATCCTAAGCCTGTCATTAGTTAATTTTGATTATTGTACAATCCCATTGGATTCATGTTTAGAAATAGAGAAATTGATGATTTCTTTTAGATTCATGGAGGCCTGGTGTCGGGATGAGTCCTACAAGTTTGTTGTTGAGGTAGCGTAGAATATGGGTGTTGAAAGTTTCCAGAGCTTTTGGCTTATGAGCAAGGGAGTTAATATTAAGAAGTCCCTCAGTTGGTGAAATAAGAATGTGTTTAGGAATTGCAATAGCAAATGGGTAGATTTTGGATGGTAGTTGGCTTCTGTTTAAAATTTTCCTCCAATGCTAGAGAATTTACAAAAAGAAAGTGTTATGCAAGTAGACATTTTAAAACAGTGGGAGAAACTAGAGAGTATATGGAGGCAGAAGTCCCGAAAGGTCTGGTTACAAGAAAGAGACCATAATACAAGGTTTTTTCACACTTTTATGTTAAGGAGATGCAAGAGAAATCATATTTGGAGTATTCATGAGGATGCGAGGCTATGGCATCATAATCGAAAAGACATTGGTGATTGTTTCAATCACAAATTTGGAGCCCTGTTTGAATCTTCTAGGCTAGTGATCACAGTTAAATTAAAAGAGATTATTGAGCCTTTAATGACTAATGAAGTTAATTTGGAGCTTTTTAAAGTCCCATTGGATATGAGGTTAGGATGACGGTGCAAGTTATGCATCCTTTGAAGGAGCTGGGGTTGGACGATTTCTCCAAAACCTTCTATAGAAATGTTTGGGACATCATGGGAACTCAACTTACAAAGTTTGTGTAGGAATTCTGTTAGGAAGGGTGTTTTGTTAAGGATCTCAACTTTTCTTTTCGTTGCCTTGATCCTAAAAAGGCCTAATGCTTGCATTTTCTATCATTATAGGCTTATTAGCCTTTGTAACTTCAGTTATAAGATTATATCTAAGATTATTACACAAGATTACGAGAAGTTATGAAATAAATCCTTAGTCCTTTTCAATCGGCCTTTATTCTAGAGAGGTAGATAGCGGAGAGTTTGATACTGGTTCAAAAGTGATTCATTCCACAAAGAGGAAGCTGGGAAACAAAAGATTGGTTGGAATTAAGATCGATATGAACAAGGCCTATGATCGGCTAGAATAAGACTTCATTTGTAGAATTTTGAAGGCCTTCGGCTTTGCTGATAGATTTGTTGAACGGTTAATGTTTTGTGTTCGCACTATTTCTTTTGATGTTTTGCTTAATGGGAGTCCATTGAGGAGCTCTGTGTCGAAAAGGGGGATTAGGTAGGGGGGATCCATTTTCTCCCTACCTATTCATACTTTGTAGTGAAGTTCTATCCCGATTGTTACTTCGAGTGGAGTAGGATGGGAAGTTCTAAAGGATTAAGATTAGTAGAATTTCACTGCCTATTTCTCATACCATAT
Source organism: Artocarpus hirsutus (assembly GCA_946598075.1). NCBI lineage: Eukaryota > Viridiplantae > Streptophyta > Magnoliopsida > Rosales > Moraceae > Artocarpus > Artocarpus hirsutus. The sequence goes on along the minus strand of CAMOHE010040121.1, from coordinate 36,825 downwards.
TTGCGGATGACACAATTTTGTTTTGTAGAGCAACGGTTGAGGATGTTTCAACATAGATTGTGTTAATAAGTATGAAGCTTAGTTGGGCCAATGTATAAGCTTAGAGAAATCGTGATTTCTTCTTTTCTTTTTTCAGGAAAAAAAAAAGAGACACCATAACGTTTCTAAAATTCTTTAAAAATTATGTTAAATATTTTTAAAATTTTTACCTGTTATTTTTAAAAATTTTTAAAGCAATACCAAACGAGCCATTGGGCTTTTGCTCTTTCCGTAAAATAGATGAGAAATAATAAATAAATAAAACATTAGGCTGTAAGAGATCCATTTTACGCTTCCGGCTGGTCATTGTTTCGCGCCAAAATCAGAATAAATAAATAAATAAAAAATAATACGTGCGATGCGCCGAGACTTCGCCGCCTTCTCTTTCGGCCGATAACCGATCACGGAAAAACCGCTCTTCCTTAGCCCTTCCTAAAACCATGTCCTCGCATTATCGGAAAACCTGCAATTCCATAACCACTTACTTTCTTCGGATTATCTTTTTTGCTTATTATTACCATTTTTTTTGTTAAAAAAATCTTCTCTCTTATTAATACAAACCTTCAAAAAAACTCAAATTGTGACGTGATTTTCATATTTCTCTTTGCATTTTGTTAATTTTCCCCTCTTTCTCTTTCTCTCGACGTTTGGTATCTAGGGTTTCAATTGGCCTCTGAATCGAAATTATTAACTGGTAGGTGAGTGATTCATCAATTTTCGTCCCTTTAATTCTTTAATTGATTGTTTTTTCTTTTTCTCTTTCTCTGTTTGGCTACCGAGAAAGACAACCGGGACAGTTTTGTCCATTTGAAAAGGAACAAAAATTAAATGTTGAATATTGATTAAATAGGATACTGTTTTTACGACATGAAATACTGGAAATTGTTGTTAATCAAAGTCCAAAGCTTTACGTGCCGTCTTTCTTTTTTTGCTACTTAGGAAAATGGGCATAAATCATGTACAAAAGTTTTCCATTTTGTTCATTAGGTTGACTAGTTTTTTTATTTTATTTTTATCGAACTGATTTTAACTCGTTTTTATTCATCTATTAATTTGTTGTTACCAATTTTGGCAGCATTTTTGTAAGGTGTTTTCCAGTCTTGTGCTGAATTTCATTACTGTTTTGAAAGGATTTGAATTGAAGAGGGGGATTTTTGAAGAATGGCGAAGAGGAAGTCCAAAAAGGCAAATAAGCAAGCTCCTAAGAAGAAGATGAAGCTCGAAACTGTCTTCGACTGTCCCTTCTGCAGTCATGTCAACAGCGTGGAATGTACCATGTGAGAATTTGTTTTGTTTGTATTTCTTGAACAATTTACAAAACATCTTGCGTTACAACTTTTTAGATCCTTTGAATAGTTATAATTGTGAATGCTACCAGACTCAACATGAACAACACTCTGTGTTAAATGCGATCTGTGATGACATAAAATGTGGTATTAGAGGGCATGCATAGAGATGTATTTTTGCGTGTGTAAAAATTTGTGTTCGGTATTGACATTTTGTTGCTTTAGTGAACGGGAGAAGCATATAGGTTTTGTCGAATGCAAGATTTGCAAGTCTGGCTTCGAGAGTTTTGCGACAGGTTCGCTTTTAGATGGTCATCTTTTTCTTTGTTCTTTTTGAACCTCCATTTTCATATTGTTCTGAATTCGCTTTTGTCTTGTATTTGCAGATTTAACTGAGCCAACAGACATGTAAGTGAAGTTCGCAGTCCCCCTACCCTTCTCTGCCCTTTCATGCACACGCATTAACATTGATTTTGTTTCACTTGCAGATTCCATGACTGGATTGATAATTGTGATTATCTTAAAAACCCTGAAGACTCTGATGCTTGAGGAAGACCTTCCTCGACGACAAGCAGTTGCGATCTTACTTTCCTACCCGGTGATGATTGTGTTAGTTTCCTGTGGAAGCCAAAGTTTTTAAACATTTCTTGATAGAATCGGTACTTGTGAGACAGTTTAACATAGTATTTGCCTATATTTGATGGATTTTTTTTTACCATTTATGTAGATTTTTTACGGTAAATAAAAACCGGGTCCCCTTCCTTGGATTATTTTGGGGCATTATTAAATGATAATGACATGAGAAATCGACAAAATTCAGATAGTTCTTTGAGGACTAAAATGGTTAGAATTTTTTTAATCCTATTTGCAGTTTGTATCATGCCATTTAAAGGAATGGGACGAGAAATAAAAGAGATTTGACTAGGAAAAAAAAGGAATGGTAAGAGAAAAAATAGGGTGGCAACAGAAGCCCCCAAAATTTAATTATTGGATTAAACCCGAATAATCCGAGTCAAATATATATATAAATGAAAGAGATGGAAGTCGTTTCCCTGCGTTTCAGAACAGATGTATAGTTGCTCTTCTAACTCTCTTCTGTGTTTCTGATCATCACGGTTTCCTAACTGGAAATGATGCTTTCCTCTAATCAACTTCTATTTTGATAATTAGCACGGCACCACTTCAAGAAGGAGGGAAGAACCTGTTGAGGTTGAAGGGAAGTGTGTAGAACTCTTCGTTTCTACTGTCTCCTTTAAATGTTCTGAACTTGACCCACCATGGCATTCCCCTGTCCCTGGCACTGTCCTTGTAATCAAGTGTATTGTCCAAGAAAACAGCGATAATCAATGCCACGGTTGGGGATGAGAAGAAGATGGTATTCAGGAAATCATTGAACTGCACATAGAAAAAATTGTTTGCTTTTAGAATATGTCCTCCTAGGGAGTTGTTTGCTTCTTACTAAAAAGTTTGCAGATAGATATGCTCACCCATCCAGCCCTGGTGTGAGACGGTCCGTGAAGGGCCTTAGCAGTGTATTCCCTGAAGTACTCAGGAATAGACAAGCCTAAAAAGAGAGCCACCCCTGTGATGAAAAGGTTCCTCATGGAATTCATGTTTGTGAATTGCAAAAAGGATAGGCCCACCGAAGCTGATAGAGAAAACAATTTAGCAATTAAGATTCCATAACTGATAAAACAAAGTTTTGCAGAAGTGACAATATTTACTTACCAACAAGACCAAACATTACACAGTAAACGGCAGCAAATATGGTGAAGGGGATTGATGCAAACAAAGCTCCAAATTTTCCTGCAAGAGAGTGGAACGGTAGAGTCAGATGTAACTGACAAGAATGAGTGGTAATTTTGTTTGCCCCTCTTTTATCAAGTAAGTAGGCGTTACCTAGAATTGAGAAAAAAATCATGAACCCAGCTGAGATTTGAATAACCCTGCGGCTTCCAACACGAGTGCTTCCAAGAAGGCCCACATTTTCTCTGTTTGTTTGTTTTTTCCCAAGAAATTAGTTCAGTTGCATTAAATAACATGAGTCTGAAAAGGCAAGAAAGATGGGAAATAAGACTTACACAGAAACTGTTGAGCCAGTCAATGTCCCAAATAGCCCATTAAGTAGGATCCCTATTCCCTGCCAGCCAATACCACGGCTGAGAACATGAGCTGGCGGTGGTGTGGCACTTGCTAGACGTGATGCAGCTTTGTATGCTCCAGTTGACTGTCAACACAAGTATAATTTCTCTTTAAATTGTAACAAACAAACAGATAAATCTCTATTTCAAAATTTAGGAGTCTATGCGTAATGTGACATTCGTTCCTTTTATAATTTGTATACAATAACTAAATTCTTTGTTGTTATAGCTTTACAAAGTAATGTTAAACCCTTGGATACTTTATACGTGTTACATATAGGACCGGTCATTTGTAAAAGATTTTGAGCTTTTGCCTAAAATTTGGTTATGTTATATACCTCAATCAATGAGACTAGAACAGCAGCCATCATTCCAAAAGCATGACCAGCATCAAATGTAGGGGCGCCCCACTGAAGAGGGTACGGGATCTTTATCCTGTTAAGAGGAAGGAAAAAAAAAGACGAAAGAAATTGTCAACTTGCCACATAATTACCTCATATTTCAAATACCATGACTAGATTGTTTTTTTTTAAAAAAAAATAACCCTCTTTTACTAGACATGGCCTACATAGAATAGCAATGAATTTGTGGACGCGTGTCTGTGCCTTTTCAGGTTCAACAAAATAACCAAAAATTTAATGAAAGGGAGTTATTATTGTTACCAACCATGGGGCAGAGGAAATGAGGTTGGCCCTGTCGGTTCTGCAATTGACTTGGGTGACTTCGGAGTGATGCCTGTATGCACCGCTGGCTGTCAAAAGGTGTGCATAAGCCCATATCACTGTTACTGATATTAGAAGAGCAAATCGTTCCAGCACTGGTAGCTGTCTTACATGGAAGTTCTTCAGGTACTGTTGACCCAAAAAAAAAAGAAATGTTATTTTAATCCTATCAACTTTGCAGTACAAGTAAAAAAATTTGCTTGAGACATATTATTACGAATTGTTGTAAAAAGGGAAAGTATAAACACCTGGGAGAAAGCTACAAAAAGGATAAGCATGGGGATGCCAATTTCCACACACCTTCCAACCTGAAAGGCATATTCAGTGAAGCACAAAAAATGTTATTTTTATCCTTCTTTTCAAATTTAGAAAAAAAAGAAAAATTGGTTTTATGGCATTGAAAATGAAAATGTTTGCTTACTGACCACTGGGAAGCCTCTGTCAAACAGACCAAAACCCACTAATGCAATAACTGGAACCATTCCAAGGGGGCTAAAGAACCTGTTAACAAGGGAGAGATTTCTTTATTGACTAGTACAATATAAGAAGCACCAAACTTTTGTTTTCCAATTTATTTACTTTTTTAAAATACCTGGAACAAATGGCCCAAATTTGGCTGTATCCGAGGATGATTTGTATGCTTGATGCTACTATTAGAGCTCCTTGCACTGCTCTCATGGTCTTAAGAAATCTCTACCAAAACGGGGTGGATCAAAATTTAAGTTTTCTCACTAGGGTAACAAACAAAAAAGGAATCTCCATTGGGAAAATTCAAGTTTAGCACCCAAAAAAAGGGATTGAACTTACAATATGATCATTTTCGATCCTCGTCAATGAGGAATCATGAATAATAGATATGATCGGGATCATAAATGCGTAAGACCCACCAATGACAGTCGGTAATCGGGTTCCAAAAAGTGTTTGTAGAAGTGTATTGATTCCTTCAACAAAGAGTAGAGTCTGTACTACTCTTACTTTATCATCCTGATTAGAACAAAGTTGTTTTTCAAAGATCAGAACCAATGGAAAATATTAACAATAAAGGAAAAAATATAACTGCATCTGAGAGAGTTTCAAGTTTCAGTAATGGAAAAATGAGCTCACATCAGTTCCACCCATGAGGGGAACAAGGAATGAAGGGATCATCACTGCAGTCCCCAAGGCCAAAATGTAGTGCTGGAAACCCAAAGCTATTGCCTCCCCTGTGTTTTTTTTTTTTTTTTGGTTATTTCACATGTACAAAAATGAGAAAAAAAAAAACCCAATTTCTAAAGTATTTTACAGTTAATGAAACAACACTAGAGTTTGATAAACATATAAATATTGGCATACCCCAAGATGGGTTTGAGTCAATACAGTACTCTAAGCCTTGAAGTTGGTCCATTGGTGGATGAATAATCTCTTCCGGTTTAGGATCCGCCATGGCTAACTAGCTTAGCTAATATGCCTCTAAATCCAAATGTGTATCCAGTAAATGAATCAAAGAAGAGATAAAATATGGGCTCAGAGAATGCTTAGTGAGGTAATGGAATCTGGAAGTATCAGCTAGAGAGAGATAGCGATAGAAATAAAGAGAGATAAGAGTCAATGATGGTGAAAAGCAGAAAGAGAAAGCAAAAGAAAAAAGATTAGAGAGAGAGAGGGAGGGAGTTCTGAAGTTCAAGTGGGGAAGAAAAGAGAAGAAAATTATATGTGAAAGCAAGCGAGAAAATGTGCACCGCCCACTTAATAAGCTGCTTTCTTTCTGGTTTATATCTTCGTGACTGTTTCTTACTCTTTTGCTCCCTTCTCTCTTACCTTTTTTTATTAGAAAAGTTCCGTTAACCTTTTAAAATATTCCCAAATCTGCCCCTTAAGGAACTTCCAAACACAATGTTACCGTTGCCCAAATGCTTTCATATACTTTTTTCTACCTCAACTTACTTCATTGCTTCACACACTTGTTACCCCAAAAAGGGAAAAACAATTATTACAAGGGTAAAATATTGATTGTCTTCTTTTTCCACCAACAAATCTTCTTTTCTTAGCAAGATGCAAATTTTTTTTCCCTTAAAAGGTGAGAAAGAAAATCAAAGAGAAAGGAGTTATACGTTTTTCTTTCAGTCAAAACAGAATGTTCTTCAAATAAAAAAGAAAAAGAAAACGGTTCTAACCATCAATTAGAGAGGAGGAATACAGAAAAAGAAAACGGTTCTAACCATCAGTTAGGGAGGAGAAATACCACTACTTTTAAGCAAGGACAAAGTGTGACTCGAACCCAGTTAGGATAGAAGGACTTACAACCAAATAGACTGTCCTTACTTGTCAAATTTGCCTCGTTATTTCACTATAAATAATTGAGATTTTATACATAACATTGTGTCCATAGGACCATAACCGACCTTTTGATCCGGTGCAAACTTAATGAGCGTCCATAAGGGATTTGCTTTGTAAATTTAGGCTTGACTGTCAAATGGAAGACATAACTGGACATGAGTCTTTGGTGGGATCCATGTGAGTTTGACGAGAATGTTGCACATATTTATACTTAATGTAAGGAATTAGAACTGAGGATAACAACATTAGTATGTTCTTTAACAAATAAAAAAAGCAAAAAAAAAAAAAAAAAGGCACGATGCTCAAGTAAAAATAAATGTCTAATGTCTCACGGTGATGTCCGTCTGAATACTGACGCTAAAGATTGTCTCTCTTAAATAGTTTTTTTTTGGTTTTTTTTTTTTTTTTTTTGGTAGTTGATAAGTAGGAAACCACATTTGACCATTTATAAGAGACATAAGCTTAGAAAGTGTTGTCTATTGCAGGATTTGGTTTTGAATTGTTTAATGACTAATTTGCTGCAGGAAACCTTTTTAGAAAGATTAGGATTTGTTGAAATTTGCTCTAATTTTTGTTTTCTGTCTTGATAAGTCAAATTGTGTTGTTTTTGTGGAAATTGTTACAGGACAATCAATTTAGTTTGATTTGGTTAAAGTCAATTTTTGTTGGTTTTGTAAAGTTGAATTTAGATGAGTTGCTTGATTTGCAAGAGGAGATTTTGTTTTGCTGAATGACATGGTTCATGGAGATTTCTACCAAAATCGTGTTGTATTAATTGGAAGATTTGAAGATTCAATTAAGAGTTGATTTTGTACCAGATTCTACAGCTCTGTTGCTTTATTTGTTATGACAAAATAAGCAATGAATTGTTGACGGTGGACTGCATTAAAGATTTTGACAGCTGGCTAATTTGACTATTTAAGTGAAGCTCACAATGGTCTTTGTACACCTTTTTAAGTCTCAAATTTTCACAGAGAGATTATTTTGTGAGGGTGTTTAAGTCTATTCGAGTTGTAATTTTGATTTATTAGTGAATTGTTCTTACTTCTGGACATGGTCTCATGGATGTATGTGGTTATCGAACCGTGATATCAACTTCATGTGTCTTTTTACTATTTCATGTTTCTTACATTTTTGTTAAAACAATTTATAATAAATTTCATAAGAAAACTTAACCGGTACTTTCAAAAAAGAAAACACAAATGTAAATCTATTATAGGGTTTTAATCTGCGTGATGGTGAGCATTCTGTGGACTAGTGGTGACAACGTCATGCGGTGGTGCCGCCGCTGGAAGGCAATTTTGCTTCTAATGTCAGCTTAACTCTTTATTAAATTGCTTAAGAGCCCGCCTGAAATTAAGGTTGTAATTAACTTTTGCTTAGCACTTGTGATCGTTTAAATACTTATTTCACGTTAAAAACTAACTAAACAACCCATAATTTTGTTGGATTGAGGGAGAGAGGAAAAAGAAAAAGGAATAAGTGAAAGTTAGAACAATGATAGCTTAATGTTTTGGACATGACTAAATCTAATTAGCTATGTACAAAAATATATATAATAGATTGTAAGAACAAATACATCTCATTTTTAAAAGGGTCCCCTTTAAATTTGTTGTTTAGAGCCTCAAAATTGCTCGAACTAGCTCTAACTACTTTTGTCAGTGGTCTAGATATCGGTCGTCTCATCAGTGAAAGTTTTTGGATTGTAATAACAAAGTTCTTTCCCTAATTTATTGGTGTTTTGTTTCATTTTTTGATAAGTATTGTGTTTTCAATCCCTTAGATTTTTTTAGGGTATTTCGTATAGCCCTTGTATTTTGGGATTCTCGATTCTGGTTAATTCGAGTTTCTATTAATTTAGAAGACTTGTTAAAAAAGCCATATGTTTATTTAATATTTGATGCAACAAGAAGGGTGTTTGGAAGGTGGTGGGAACCAGTGGTAAGAACCACTTTTACTGTAGCATGTGAGAGCTTCACACTGTAGCAAATTTTTTTTTTATTGTTACTGTAGCATGTGAGAGCTTTATATTGTTCATAACTGAGTTTGTGGTGGGAACCGCAGTTCTCACCACTTTGCCAAACACCCGGTTGGATATCCAATTTCAAATCTTGGTAACACTTTTTCCCCCTAAGATTATGACATTTGAGTTTACTAGTAAAACTAGTCATTTATCAGTAAAATATTTTCCTGTGGTCTGAGACCTTATCAGTCAAAATTAGTGTTTGCATCATCTCGATTCCGAATATATTTTCCCCTCTTCGAAAAGAAACACATAATATATGAAAAAAAGAAAAGAAAAGAAAAATGACATTTTTTATTCAGTATTACAGTGATACGATTTTTACCGACTTTAGTTATATCGACACTTCTTGACTTGACTATGAAACATTTTAAAAATGATTATAAGTGCCCTTGAAGACAATTCTAACTACTAAAATATGTATAAAATAACAATTTTATTAAGAAAAATAATTTGATTACATTTTATTTTTGTTTATTCTATTCTCGTTGGAGTACAAAACTAGAGTGGGCATGATTCTAAAACGTCCAATTTTCATCAAGTCATGCTATGTCTTAATTTTTTTCAAGTTTTCCAACCAAAAAAAAAAAAAAAAAAAAAAAAATCTTCCCACCTAATTCATTTATTTTATTTGTCGACGATGCGTGACAGTTTAATTGATAAAAAGCTCATAGAACTAAGCAAACATTGGGAAAATTTGATAAAGTGAAAGCTTTAGGGGGCATGTATCTACATTTAGATCTTGAAAATTAGATTCTTTTTCTTGAAAACTTTATAAAATTTTCAATTGTATCCCTTTTCTGTATTTATTAAAAAGTTATATAATTGTGTTTAAATCAATAATTTAAATATGCAAAAAACTTTTCTGAGTTTGGCACGTGTTATTGGTGGTCTGTCCCATTGCAAAAAGATGACAATAAAGAAGAAGAAGATGAACCAAATTCATTTAAAAAAATTAGGAAAAAAAGGAAAAATATTTTCTCACTGAATTCAAGACGATTTGTCCTAAGAAAACTTATCAAACTACTATTATGCTCCGTTTGGTAAGAGGAAAAAAAAAATAAGGGAAGAAAAACTATAAAGGAAAGAAAACTATAGGACAATGAAAGATTTTGATTTTTCTTTTATATGTTTGGTGATGAAGGTAGAAGGAAAATAATTTTATCTTCTTTTATTTGATATTAAAAAAAAAAACCAAATAAATGTAAAAAGTATTATTAATACCATTACCACTTTGTCCGAATATTATTTAGTTATTTTCCTAATTTGGTGTCTAAATTTATTTGTTAGAATTTTGATAAAAAAGAAAGACAAATTAGTAACACTTCTCTCACAAAATTCATTCATATTTGGAGAGATCAATTATGGTGAGATCTATATATCATTTCTTCTACCTATTTTTTTTTCTATTCTAATTTTTTTCTATCAAACACCATATCGTATTAATTTTTATCATAAAATCTTTATAATGTTTTCTTTCCCTCCACTTTTTACCGATACCTTTTAGAACATTAGGATTAACATCCAGCTTAGCAAAATTACAAACAAGATGAGTGACCAAATAAGTTTTTTATTATTATTATTATATTATTATTATTTACATTGTTTAAAAAAATAGTTTAAATTTTGTTTGGTTTATTTTTAATTCAAAACAATAAAAAATAGAATAATTTTACATTATAACTGTTTTTTTGCATTGCTGACGGCCCAAACTCCCAAGTTTCAACGGTTGCGTGTTGAACGGAGTCAGTCGAGTTTATGATCTATCGATCAGACGTCCTTTTTAAAAGATACAATATATATATATATATATATAGAGCGAGAGAGAGAGAGAGAGAGAGAGAGAGAGACAGTTGTATATATAGTTGGTGATGTTGTATAAGAGAGATATAAAATAGCGTCTGACTAGTAAGTACAGCTCAACGTGGGAAGCAACAGTGTACGATTCTCCAACGTCTATTTTTTCTGATCCAAGACAAAACTCATACCATGGAAATTGCAAATTGCTTCAGTTTTCACTTTTTCTTCTGCAAATGCAGCGAAATTCATGCTATGTATTAACGCTTGCCGCGCCCACCTCCCCAACCCAACCCTTTCACTCTTTTTTTTTTTGCCCTCTTCGGTCTTCATTGTATATATTTTTTCAAAGGAAACGTACGGCATCCATATCAACATATTAAATTATACTATGACGTGTATACCCCTATATATATATATAGTTCCTTTATATCTACTAAGAGGCTTATTATTTTAGCTATTAAATTAACCTTTTTAACTCTTTGACATACGACTGTATATGTTGAAAATTTACAGCATAGGCATAAGACCGTTTTCAGTCATAAATTAAACATTAAGAAAGTACTCCAATGATTAAAATAACAAGATTTACTGATAGGATCATAATAATGCATGTCCTATAACATATTTTGCTTCTTTTTTTTTACTCGGATTTATGTATGTTTCAACATTGAGCTCTTATTTATGGTGATATGAATATTTTTCATTACATTTATATTCTGCATACACATTTAATATAGCTCCGTACTCAAGTTTCTACCAGAGCTTTGTAGTTCGATGTATATGTTTTCTTTTCAGAGTCGCACTGTTTAAAATAAATGGAGAGCCGTTGAAAGAATCAAAATTGATCCTTGTGAATTATTGTAAAGATCATAATAGTAACAAGTCTGAAGGTCGTGTTACAATTTTTGTTTATATTCAATGTATTGCAACATGTTTGAATCATTTTGGGTGTAACAATAAAGTCTCCAATGACACTATATTATTGTTTTCTGTGACATGAACCATGATGCATTCCCCCATAATTGTCACAGTCCAATAGGCTGAATGTGTTTTTGTAAATTTGTAGAAATTACATAATTTTTTTAAGGCAAAGGTTGTAGTTAAGATGCTTTTGGTGACTATTTTTCTCAGCTCTAATAAAAAGAATGCACAAGAGAATAAGGAAAATAAAAAAGGGAAGAAAATAATGGGAGGATTATATTGTAGGCTATATGACCGCAACCAATTGGTATGACATAATTTAAAACATCGTATCTTAAATTCGTTAAATTATCATAGTTTTTCAATTTAATATAATTTTAATGTGATTTGATGGTTCAAAATTGTTTTTATTAGGAGTAAACTAATTTTCTATAAACTTTTACAATAAGATTAAAATTTAACTTAAACATTGATGTACCTTACTCCCTTGTCATAAATTTTTACTTCAAATTCATGCAAATGATTACTAGCATAACATCACTGCACATCTTGATCTCCAAGATGCTTCTACTTCATAAATGGAAAGGCAAATCTAGCAAGATGGTTTCTAGAAAAAGTTGTCGTGGTAGACTTCTTCTTCTACCACAACAGTTTTCGTCTTCTCAGACGAACTCTCTGCGTTTTTTCTCCCTTACTAAGATGGTATTTAAAAAAGGTCATTAAATGAGGGTAGTACAATCTTAAATATCTAGTAGTGAGTGTTGTAGATGTTAATTTGTCATTGACTAGATTTACTTTTTTAGGTATTTGAGAAGTGTGGTTAAAACCAATTTTAGTTAAAAACACGATAGCATGTAAAAACTTTATCTTGTAGCAACTTTTGGTTTTTTACTGCAACTACTAAGAGTTCTACACTATTTATTGGTTAAAACTAGTTAGTTCTAATCAAAAACCAAACACCCTATTTATTCTCAAATTTTACAGCTTCTTTTTGTATACCATCGTTTTAGTTGTTTCTACAAAGTTTTTGGAAAACTGTCCCACTTAGGACGAGAAAACATTGGACTTTATTAATGGTTTGAGAGTAATGTAAAATCTTAAGAAATTTTATACATTCTCCCATAAACTTTATCAAGGCTTGCATTTATGTACAATGCAAAAAGATCAACAAGTTAAATGTTATGTTCCCAAAAGTCAAATTACGTAAAATTATAAACCTGAAACTTCACTTTTCATGACCTTTTCCTTTCTTTCTCGAACTCTTTTATCTTTTTATTTATTTATTTATTTATTGTTAATCTGCCGAGCTCAGTTATTCCTATACTCCGACGACACATATCCACTCGAGATATATTATACAGATACATTCATAAATATACGTACACACACACCTCAAAGCAATGGTAGAGTAAAAATATTTTGTTAGTTGGAGCAAAAAATATAAAATTTATAAGAGAGGTACATATAGAGATGAAATAGTAAAATAGCATATTTAGGTTAAAACTTAGTAAATAATGTCATATAGTTTTAAAATATGTAGTAAATAATATATCATTAGAAATTGAATAATATCTCATGAAAAATTGAGAAAAAAAATCCTAAAATACCCTCACCTCTTTCTCCTTTATATCTTCTACTCTCCTCCCTCCTCGATGCGACACCGCTGACAGCTAGGAAATAAAGTATTACTTTGATAATACCGTATTACCGTGTAAATATAAAAATTCACTGGCGACTTTGTTGGACCACTAGAAGCCAAGAAATAGAGCATTACTCTAGAGAGTATTTGATATGCAGTAATCCTGGAGGTGAGAATGAGAATCTTGTAAATTTTTATGTTTGGTACAAGAATTATAATTTTTGGATTCTTAAAAAACTTAATCCCATGGGATTCATTTTACCACATTTTGAAGCAATCCAAATCTCATCCAACAAGGTGATATTCCCATTCGTAGAAATCTCAAGACCATGAGAATCTCACCATCTCTTCTATGATGATGTTGATGATATTTAAATAATATAAAACTATAAAATATTTATGATATTATCATAATAATATTATATTAATGTTAATAATATAAAAACAATAAAATATTTATAATGTTATCATAATATTAATATTTAATAACATTAATATAAAATAATAATATAATATTGAGAATTATATTTTTATTATTATGTATATCTATATAAAATAATAATAAAATTAATATAGTATTATTAAATAATAATAATACTATTATTAAAAATTAATATTTTTTATATAATATAAAAATAATAATTATGTTGATATAAAATAATAATTTAATAATAGGTATAATAATAAGATTACAATAATAATAAAAATAGACTACTATAATATCAATATAATAGTATCATACTAATATTCATATTAATATTAAATTATAGTAATAATAATAGATAATATAAAATACAGTTAAATATATATAATATTTTTATTTAATATTAATATTAACATAAAAATCATTCATTATATTTTTGTTATTATTTATATTTTTATCAACATATTATATATTATTTATACAATATTGTAATACTAATATATTGTTAAATAATAATACTAGAATTATTATAAATTAGTATTTTTATATAAATAAAAATAAAAAAATTATATTAATATAAAATAATAATAAATTTATAAAAATGATAATATTAATAAAAATTTAATAGTATGATATCAATATGAATAATATAATACTAATATTCATAGTAATATTAATGTTAATTTATAAACAATATTATTATATTATTCATATTTATATTGTTATTATTATATAACATTAACACTTACCTACTATTTTGATATATTTGCTATTAATACTAGTATATTATTTCAGAATACTAATATTAAATATATTAATATAAATAACAAAGTAATCATGGCAATATTATTAATGATGAAAATACCAATGGTAATATCAATATTAGTAATATAATAATATTTTATATTTAATGAAAAATAATAGTGTTGATGTTAAATATTTTTAAAGAGTTTTGTTTATATTTTTAAATTATTTTGATAATAATAATAATATTATAAGTATAATTACCTTTTTAAAAATATGAATACAAACATCATTCATATAGAAACGCTACTAGAAATGTTTTTTAAGGATAATACGATAATTTATTTTTATAAATTATACAATATTCTCATGTACAATCAAACACAGTAATATATTATTCTTAGGAATCTTAAAGAAAATTCATATGTACAACTAAATGTAATAATATTAGTTTTTTGAAAATCATATTACTTACTATCATTTTCTTGGGAATATGATTCTTTTTGATTACTGCATACCAAATGCTCTCTAATAATATTGCATCACCATGTAAAAAAAAAAATTCATTGGTGACTTTATCGATGGCTGGGAAATACAGTATGACATAATTTAAAACATCGTATCCTAATTTCATTAAATTGTTATACTTTTTCAATTTGATATAACTCTGATGTGATCTGATGGTTCAAAACTATTTTTCACTAGGAGTAAAGGAATTTTCTCTAAACTTTTCTAATAAAATTAGAATTTAGTCACACATAGCACAAACAAAAGACGTGCCTTATTCCCCTGTCATGAATTTTTACTTCAGATTCCTGCTTATATGATTACTTGCATAACATGACTACACATCCTGATCTCCAAGTAGTTTCTACTTCATAAATGGAGACATTTTATATTTATGATTAGTGTTGAAGAAATTAATTTATTCTTGACTAGATTTACTTTCTATTTCTCAACTTTTACAAATCCTTTTTGTATACCATCGTTCTACATGTTTCTGCGAAGTTTTTGAAATGGTACTTCCCACTTAGGACGAGAAAACATTGAAGACTTTAATAATGGTTTGAAAGTAACTGTAAAATTGTAAGGATTTATACTTTCTCCCAAAAACTTTATCAATGCTTGCACGTATATATAATGCAAAAGATCAAGAAGTTAAATGTAATGTTCCTAAAAGTCAAATTAGGTGGGGAAGACAATATAATTATAAACATGAGACTTTCGCTTTTCACGACTTTTTTCGTTTCTTTTTTCAACTCTTTTTATCTTTTTATTTATCTATGTATTGATGATCTGTCGTTATCAGTTATTCAAATACTCCAGACGACACGTACCATACGTATCCACTCAAGATATATTATACGAATATGTATGCTTATATATATATATATATTTATATGCCTACATGTATGCATATATATACCTCAAAGCAATCGCCGAGTCCAAATATCTTGTTAGTTGGAGTAAAAAAAAAAAAGAAAGGTATATATTTATGCATTTTAATTAGCGAGAATACAAAACAACTTTTCTAATGTAGAGGGTATGTTTAGTAAAAAATAATAAAAAAGAACAGGTATAAAAATTGAAACTTTAAAGTTCAATGGGGTATTGCCCCACCATAATTATTAAATGCTATGCCATGTTACTACCTAAAATATATATATATATATATATATATAGAGGTAAGGCCTCATTTTCGGCACACGGCTGTCTGTCGGTCTATAGACATGTGAAAGCTGATGTTTAACGGCTTGTAAATAAAAAAATATATTGTTTTGTGTACCTCGAGTCATAAGGATATAACTAATTACTCTAGAAAAGATGTAACTGACGTTGAAATGGAAATTATTAGGAGGTGAGTTGGATTAAAATATGAACGACATGGTAACGAATTGTTTTGAAATTCGTAGATCAATGATGACTGAAATGTAACATTTGAAGGTGGTATCTACAGTCTGATATACGTGGCATTAAGTAAAAGGTTAAACTAAAGGTGAAGCCTATAGAAAATAGTTTG
The DNA here is from genome assembly GCA_946598075.1 of Artocarpus hirsutus. NCBI lineage: Eukaryota > Viridiplantae > Streptophyta > Magnoliopsida > Rosales > Moraceae > Artocarpus > Artocarpus hirsutus. The sequence continues at coordinate 20,750 of CAMOHE010040121.1, read as the reverse complement.
TTGTGTATCCTACTATTTATTTTAGTGTGTCCCATGCATGTAGAATCCCAGAACGTGTGAAGCTGTTCTTATCAAGCTCATGGGTGGAAAAAACTAGTTGAAGGAATCATGAAAGCACTTATTAGTCATTGTTGGTTGTGATGGTTGTGTAGATGTAAAAAATGTAAAAGAAAGCAATAAAGTTCTTGTTACTCTTGCTCTGTTTTGATTGTATAAGTTTATCACTGATAGGCAATCAAAAAAGTAGCAGTGTGTGAAATGAATAAGTATGAAATACTTTGGCGCCAGATTTATGTGGTCTACATGCAATTGCTTCAAGTAAAGTTATTGGTTTGCATGAGCTGATGGGGTCATAATATGCAGGTCTAAGGAATGTTAAGGGTACAAGCAATAGTGGTATTAGGTAAATGAACATTTTTCCCTATCATGTCTAAACCCCAAAGCCTATCTCCTATTAGAATAGCAGAAGAAGCGGCTTATTACTGTCCATTTAAGAATTGAATAGATGAAAAAGTTATGGTTTTGTAAAGACGTAAAGCCTCACGTTCTAGGAGTCTTTATACTCGTAAGTTTTTGTTAACTTGGGGTTCTTTCTCTTTGATAGATCTAATTTTCTTACTATTCATTTGAGAATTGAATTGATGAAGAAGTCATGGTTTTTTAAAAATTCAAGCCTCACTTTGTAGCTGTCTTTATACTCGTAACTTATCATTAACTCGGGTTTTTTCTCTTTGGTAGATTCAATTTGTCATAAAATATGCTTAGCAATCGGATAATAGCATATGTTTATTTCTCAAAGCTTGGAATAAGGAAAAATGTAAGTAAGTAAAGTGGTTTACATCCCATATTATACGGTAACATTTAAGCAGTATAATATTCAAGTACATATGTACTCATATCTGAGGGACGAAAATGCAATGAGCAAGTAGCCCATGTGTTTCCTTAAGCCAGTCTACAAGTAGTAAGAGGAAAAATTAGTTAATGATGAGGTATTGGGTAAGCTACATTGAAGAAAGGACAGAGATGCAATGAAATTGCATGCAGTTTTATGTAAGTAAAAGATGGTGGAGCCTGTTCCGGCATACTAATGCTTCAATTACCTGTAGTTTAATAGTAAGGGAAAAGGTTGCTAGACTGCAAAGCCTACATGCACCCAGAATGTTGTTATAAAATGGAAAGTCAATGTATAGATGTATAGATGGTAAGTAAAATGCTTCTTGGTGTAACATGTGAGTGATATTAAGGTATCAAATAAACGTTTATTTTGTAATTGAAATAAGAAATCACTTTCATAACTTGTACATCGTGGGACAGGATATAATATGGGTCATTACATAGCCTTTTTGTTTCAATTCACTAAATGTCTAGAAAATGATGGACTAAGGGAGGAATGCGTTAATTACCTGGGGTCGTACAAATATGGTTAGAACTTTGGTTCATGGCTGACTTTGCATGAAGTGGAAAAAGTTGTCTGGCTGTTCATTCTGTTGTGTAGGTAACGTTGGAAACCGGCTTTATCGTGATTGAAAAGTGGGGTGGTATTATTGTCCCATGGAGGCATAATTATCCGAGGAGGCTTGAGATTGTTGTCTAAAAACTTCATACAAGTGGTTGTCAACTCTCCTGCCCTTTTCTTTGTTCAACGGCAAGTTAAATTGTTGTGGCCGTGATCCTTGCAAAGCCTGCACTTTCTTTTGGAGCCATCTGTGACTGCATTACTGTCCATGTTTGCTCTCTGCTGTGGGCGGTTTGCTGTGCCCTTGTGTCAAACAACCATAGGATCTCTAACAATCTCAAAGGGAGTACTCTAATCATTATCCTTTGGAGGAGGGGTAGGGGCACCAGATGGATGGCTAGGCATCAATTTCCTAAACTTGAGAGTTAAATGCGCTACTTCATGACCAGCCTCCTTGTAGAAATCCTCGTGTTTTGTTGCATGGTAGGACAATTGGTTAAATTCAGAGTGTAGAGCTCCAGACCAAGTGAGTTCCAAGATCTTTTCATTGCCCGGAGTTTGAGTGTGGGTGATGGTCAGTACATATGACTTTGCATCAATAGTCCACCTCGGAACTACAAGGGAATCCGATAACAATACCTTTCTCCAAAACATGTCATGCTTCAAACAGTTCTGATAGTCTGCTGTATCAGGTAATACATTTACCGACAATTATTTGCTGAAGACATTAATCTTTTTGGTTTTTCTTTTTTTTTTTTTTTTTTGTCTAAATCTTAATTTGCAGATTTAGATAAGGGATTCCTTGTCACGAAAGTGGAATTCCAATGTATATGCGTAAAAGTACTGATTCCAAGGAATTAATCAGAAAAAGACCCAAAAATTATACATATTTCATCTGTATACATATTACTCAAATTGGCACGCCTGTACTTGATCCTAGTTCCTAATCCTCGTGTACATGAGTAAAGCCTATTTCACTTTTCACGCACAGCCGGAACACAAACGGGCGTAAAAGCAGCAAAAGAGCTAGCAAAAGTAGCAAAAACTATGATGACAAGTACTAATCTAATCCCCAAAAGATTGATCACTTCAGTAAATGCACCTCTCTAGCTGGGAATAAAGGCAAATAGGTATCTTTGTACACGTTAAAACGAAAGCCATATTGCTATCATGAGGGATATATGGCTAACAAGAAAACGATAACTACTTTTTGATGGGTACAATGAAGTATAAAAGTGGAATTACAAAGAATGATTTTGTAGACGTTGTAATATATTTATACAGAATTGTATATAAATATCCTTTATTAGTACCAAAGTACTTTGGGGGCATGAAATGGATCGAGGAATCGAAGAAAAGACTGCTCAGGAATAATATATATATATATATATATATGTATATAATGATGGCAAGAATATGCCATATTCTAAGGTTGATTAGGTTTGTGTAAAGGACCAGTACTTGGATATGTGTGTGTGATGGAGGTAGGGTCATATTGCCATGATCTTTTTTCCTCCCTTTGCCGAAGGGCGCGAAATGGATTCTTTCTTTCAGCTAGCTGGAGAAATTGTTTGCATCATGAAAAGGATGATTTTGACCTAAAAGTAAAAGTGATTGGCGATGTGTATATGCGTGCATGTCGTGTAATATATGATGCTTCTCGAATTAAAAATGTCTTAAATGGGTCGCTTTCTAATGACCAATGGATTTCTCTTGATTAGTATTTGTTTTTGGCTTCATTCAAGACTTTAATATGGGGAGGGTGGCGGCATAAAAGGAGGGGGATGAAAGCTGGAGGGCAAAAGAGATTGGCTGTTGTCCCCAAACAAAAAAGGTCTTTTTTCTAGACGGCCATGTTAGGCTTTGATGCATCTCTCAACTAATCTTAAAATTTTCTATGTTGTAAATCTTCAACAGAAAGCTAGAAGGTAGGGTCTATATATATAGGAAGCACCGATTAATTAGTGGTAACCAGCCATGCAAATATCTAGCGTTACATCCAAAAAAATTTTGAAGCTGCTAAATATATTTTTTTGATAGCTAGAATATTTACTTGATCAATAGTATTTACCAAGTGAATAATATTATATTTACTTAGTTTTTATCAATTAAATAAACTGGTAGTAATATATTACTTGAAAAATATATTACTTGAAAAATATTAGATAAAACACTTGGTAAATAATGTATTAATTCGTCAAGTAAATGGACTGGTAGTACATGTATTGATTACCTAATAAATAATGTATTCACCCATTCATATTTGTTAACTTTCAAAGGAAAAACGTAGTTTAATACTTGTATACATCGCAAATATATACAGAAGTACCTTCTCAAGCATTTTGGGATCTTAATCAAAGCTTTTTTGGAGCCTTTTAAAAAACAAATATATCAACTCATACACTTTATGATGGTTGTTGTGTACCACACACTTTTGGAGGCCAAAGTTTACGTCCCATCTTTCGGCATGGACCACAGCTATGCTTGAGGAACTCACGTAGGTCATAGATTGGTCGACCATAAGTAAGCAAAAGAACTTGTTTATTTTGACCCAATCTTTTTGTAATCCCACTTGGGATTAAATTAATTGGTTTTAACTAGACAAGTGATGGAAAAATCAACCCAATAGCTCAATTTCCACCCCTTAAAAATCAGCTATGAGAAAGCGCAATCCTATAAGCCTATAAATTGGCTAAAAATTCCAAGAAAGTCCCTTAAAAATACCAAAAAAAAAACCTTAAAATATGGTCAAACTTCAAATCAAGAATTATTCTCCAAAGCACCTCTCACACGCCTTCGGGAGCCCCTACAGCTAAACTTTAGAGGAGGTGTCAGATTCCAACTGCTATTAGGCATGGACCGACGTCCCTCAACACCCCAAAGATAGCAAATTCAAAACTGGTTTACTACATGTTTTGATCCTGGAGCCGAGAACCTGAAGAATGGGGTCTGGTCAATTTAAAAAGTAGATTTGTGTCCTCAAATTATGCAATTTTTAGCATGACAAAAAGTGCTTAGAAAGCCACCTAATGAGTTTGCTTGGGGGAGAAAGTTTAGATTGAGGTCTATCTTAACATAGAGCATATTTTCGAAAACAACAGCCACCCCTATTTTCTCCTATAAATACCTAGCTCCTTTCATTTCAATATATCAAGGTCACTTTAATTTCTCCATGAGCAAACTTTGGCCATTTTTCTCCTCACTTATCTCTCTAAGTTTGTGCCTTTCAAACTTCGGAGCCTTCTCTAAGGTTTGTGCATTTCAGACCTCACTGCTCTAAGAGAGTCTTCAATAGATTTGTCCCCTTCAAACCATAATTGCTACGAGAGTCCTTTTGAGATCTTCTCTAGGACATTTCTAGGACGCTCTGCAAGATCTGGCCCTTCAGACATGGGGACTTTTGGAAAGCACTCCCTTGGACCACTAGGATACCTCTCCTCTGAGAGACCATTAAACCTGTATCCCTCCAATACACTACCAGTCAAACCAGTAGCTTTAGGCCCTTAGAGCAGCTTTACTCTGAGAAACATCTCTGTCAACCTTTTATTTACTTTTCTCACTACACTTCGCTCACGTGCAATCCTACTTTGTTTTCTTGTGCTCACACTTTTCTTGGAAAAAATAATACGTAGCAAAATTTAAAAATTTTTATACGAGAGTATATTTCAAAACACAAGTTTAACACACTATATGCATAAATTAACTAGATCTATCTAATCTTGCTTGCCAAAGAGATTCCTCAAATATCGATGAAGAGAAAGGCATTGTAGAAGGACTTCAACCAACTAACCTTCTCTGCTATTCTCTCTCCACGACTGGTGTGTGTGGGCACACTTGTACAGCTTTTCCACAGGTGACTCTCCTTCCAACAATTGAGAAAACCCAGAACTAAGCTTCGTGATTTGTAAACAATAGCTCTTAGGGAGTTACAGAGACTCACAGTGTAGAGTGCTCATTCTTAATTCCTTAACTTATCTAAATAACTTATAAGTCTCACTCCTTATTTATAGAGTTCGTGCCCAAGTTGGTCCTTATCAGATAAGGCCTCAAAAATTCAAATCAAGATCAAATCAGGATCAATATGTAATAAAATTTGGGTCTAAAATGCGTGATCGAAAAATCGTCGGGTTGGCAAGCCGAACTGGTGAATCAGCCTGTCAAACTTACGATAAATGATCCCTTTGAATCTTTTATTTCTCACTTGAGATTTTTAGAATAAAGCCTTAGTTTTAATTCAAATAACTCAATAGAGAAGTTATCTAATTAAAACAGTCATATCTAGATAATCTTTAGGAAAATAAATATACTTGGTAATTAAACAAGTTTATCTTGAATTAATTTATTCAAAATTAATTCAATCAAAAAATATACTTGAATTATCTGATCCAATAATTCAATAAGTTTACCTTGAATTAATTTTTCACAAAATTAATTGAACCAATAAACAAACATAAATTATCTGATCCTACCGAATTTCAACCAATCTGATAATTTGACATAAGTCACCAATTATTCGAAAAACACGCGGTATCGTTACAGGATTTACTATAAGCTAACAAAGGGGACTTGATGGACCTATATAGTTCAAGCTTCCGATAATTATGAAACCCAATATCCTAGATATACATTTTATAATTATCAACTCTAACGCTACTCCACTAAAAGCTCAAGCTGCACTTTCGAACTATATAGAATTACGAAGCCTAAATAGCTAAGTCTCCATGACATATCATAATGTATTGTATCCCTATAAGATTATCCATAATCGGCTTAAGGATAAATTCTATCTTACCTTCATGATTATTTTTCTCTTAAGTTCCATTATCTCACCATTGAAAAACTTACCATCCAAAGACAGTATACCATTTAGTTACACTTATGTATCCAAATAATCGAGCGTTCTAGTTTTTCAATTACAAGAAAACGCATATAAAAAGATATCAACGACTCCTAAAGAGGAGCTATGGATTCCATAACTATGAATAACAAGTCTACGCTATCAAAAGTCATGCCTTCAACATACTGGCATATGTACCAACATAAAATGTGGATGTCACCCTTTGGTACATCTAAAGACATAAGTCAAGATAACGGGCCCATGATTCATCTCAGGATTAAGATACAACACATAAGATTATATAAAGTGAATTGATTTGCCGAGACAGAATTATTAATCTAAATCAATTACACCTTATGTCTCAATCCATTGCATCGTCACCTATGACAATGCACCAATGTTTCTATTCGTGGAGTCCATCTCCGATGGCTAAGATAAACCATCTCCCATTAGGGATATAGACAACATAACAATCTATACATGAATAAAGCGCCCAACTTTATTCCTTTGATTGTAGATCTTATAATTTAGACTTTCACCTTTAGAATCATGCCTTTTGCATGATCTGTCCATCATATACCTGATTCTAAAGGCTTAGACCGATAGTCTTCGACTTTTATTTGCTTATCATACATTTAACAAATATGAACATAAAATGGGCAACAATTTGATATATGAATAATAAATAAACTCTTTATTGATAAAAATGTCTTCAAAAACATATTACATTTTTACTCATTAAGACATATATGTCCAACAACTTTAATGAGAATGGCAACGAAGTGGGCCCTAGGAGTCGTTCTCCTTTGAATCACTTCAAACCTAACCATTGCCACCATTTTGTTGGTCTTACCATTCTTCTATGAGCTTTTCGAAGATCCTTTGATTTCATTGGAGTCACCACCAACAAATCAATGACATATGCGTATATACCCCCGACATGTCGTCTACCAGACCCCGACACACAAAATTGAATAAAAATTAAGATCATTTTCGTAATCATTAATTGAATGGAGCGCTGTTTAAAAAATTTAATAATTATTGAGAGGAAAAGAAAAAGAGGTAGTTTGATATTCAAGGAGTAGCTCTTTTAAGGGTAATTACGGTATTAAGACGTAGTAAAAATAAAAAGGAGCCCCCCTACTTTGCGTATTTCTCAAAAAATTATTTCCAAAAAAAAAGGGCATTCGAGTGCATAAATACAGCATTTATCAATTACTAGTCCTTGTTTTTTACCTTAAACTCTAATAGTACTTCCAAAAATTTATTGTGGTTTTATAATTTTTGGCTTGTCATTTTTTTTTCGTATTTTGTGAAACTTCCAATGTAAAGTATCAAAGTCATAATAACTACTTCAAAAAAAATAATAATTTTGGGCCCTTGTTCGAAAGCTGGACTTTGGGCGATTGCAAAAGTGGCTTAGGGTTGAGCCGGCTATGTGTTTAACGTCAGCGACATTGAATCGACGACTAATGTTTGCGAACAAGGAGCATCTACATCTTCTCTGTGACGATCATGTCCACAAGCATCTCTCATTGTGAGGATCATCTCTGTCATCGTTGTTGATCGCACGAAGCTAGAAAAACCCACACTTCCCATCGAGGATTTGATTTGATTTGAAAAAAAATTCCTGTCATCTCCTTCGCTTGTCATTTTTCAGAGAGCCCATTTGCAGCAAGGATTTGATTTGAAGATTGAGAAAGACCAATAAGATGCAATAGACCAATAAGATGCAATCTGATAATTGAAAGCAAGCTAGAAACAACCACGAGGAACTTTAAGCAGAAACAACCAAAAGTGAAGGGGAAAGAAAGTACCTGAAGTAGACAAACGGGAGAGCGACCAATTCTCTATCACTTCAAAACCCAGAGAAAATTCTCTTTCCAATATCCCTTTTTTGTTTTGTTTTGTTTTGTTTTTGTTATTATTACCTGAACAGGGTTTGAATTTTTAGTTCAAAACAAAATGGATGAAAAGTGACCAGGGAAGGTTGGAAAGGAAAAAACCTCCTGACTTTGTTCTTGGCCCAATGTCTGCTAATTCAGGTCTATTATAGTTGCTGCTTAAAGATGCAGGCGTCAAAAATTAGGTGAACAGACAGAGAGCTTTCTGAAAGTCAACTGAAATTATGAAGGATCAGATTAGGACAGTGCGATTGAAGGTTAATTAACGAAACAATAATATTTCATTCTAGCAATATACAGAATGAATGATAACAAAAATACAACCCCAATTTACTAACTGAAGTGGGGAAAGCACTGTTGCCGTGACTGCTATATCAATTTCAGATTTCAAAATTGTGTATACATAGTTAAATATCGGGACTACAGCAGACGATTAAGATCTTCTCTCTAACTTCCTATCACTAGATCTTTTCTCTTCTGCCTCTCTCCGTCGTTGCTGCCTGCAACAGAACAGGAACCAACAATGTAGTGTTAGATGATACAAGTGACTTAGAGGCCGTTTGTTTTGCATATTCCGCCAACTCTTTGGACTCAAATCTTTAGAATCCTTTGATATATGATTGTTTCCTTCAAAATTCAAATCACTCCCCCACCCCACCACGGAAATCTTTTTACTTGGATATGTTTGCTATGGTAAAAGCTGAAATTTTCTCTTCTATATTTGAGGGAAAAAAAATCATAACTTCTTCGTTGATTAACAGTGGACATCAAGCTTTCAAGGAAAGGAAATCTAGATAACTAATATTCATCACTACAAAATGCAATCTCCAGAATTTTCATCTAGATAAACAACAAGGAACATAAATATTGATCATTAATTCACCCAAATATCATAAGGTATGACACATTTCACTTATTAGGCGTTGTCTTAGCAAATGACCGACTTAAGTTACCATCTAAAAACAATTCCAGCATATATTTATCCATATACAAGAAGTCTAGCAGATAATCCAAACACAACTTCCAATTGTTAATTGTTAAAAGATGTTATGAATTCTAATACGTACTTTTTGGGAAAAATCTTGTTTCCAGCTGGATTTTTGCTCGTTTAGAAAGGCAACATGAGGAAAAAATGGACATCAATAACATAGCATTATGGGCCCTTAGAGGGTAATCACGAGCCTAGACCATGAACGTTAATGGTTCAAACTTCTTGAGCTTTTGCTTGGGAGGAAACAAACAACGACAAAAATATTGTATAGTAAATCGGAACGTGGGGTATTACCAGACGTGTTTAGTATTGTAGAAAAAGACAAAAATAAAAAAAATAAAAAAAAGAAAACCTTGAGGCAATTAGTTGAGTTTTGATTTCAAAGAGATTTCTTATTTCAATAAATTTTCGTCATCGTAACAACATTTATAATTGAATTAAGACAGGAACATAGATAACAAACAGAATGGATGCTAAGCAGAAAAAGGTATTCTATCGTTGTTCATAAAACTTACGCAAAGGCCATGTACCCAGCACCAGCATTAACAGCAGATAAGACTGCTGCCTGAGCTCCAACTGCAGGTATAGAATCCTGCACTCCAGAAGGGAGAGGATTTCTTCGATCACCGTCTACCTGAAACAAAAAATTTAAATATTGAGTTTATCAATTATCTTTTATACCATAGGACTGTATCTATCCCATATGCATAGATAAGGGAGGAAAAAAACCTTGTCCCACTTTGACTTCTTGTTCTGTCTACCATCCCGGGGAATTGCATCAGCAGATGGCAGAGAAGCATGCAACCCAGTAACAGCCACAGCTGGAACGCCTAAAAAATGACTTCATATAAGGTCAACAACATTAAAGAAAAATCTAAGTTGGTGCTCTAGACCTGCGCGGGCGTAGTAAAGTTCTGGAATGGGATTGTGAATGATACTAACACTAGAAAAGTTCAATACTGGGTATTCTCACAAACCTGGAACAGGCACATTAATTTTGGGTGCACCAGCAATAATTCCAGGTTGTGCCCCCCCTGAAAGGAAATCAATCTTCTGATTTTTCTTCCTTTCTTGTTCCTTTCTATCCATCTCGCGCCTCATATCAGCCTCTGCGTTTTAAAGCATCAGAACACAAGCAACAAAGAGGATCAATGTTGATGAAAAACTATTTTGATATTGTCAAGCAACTTAAAAGCGTAAAAGCCAGCACAGAAAATAAATGGTAAGATGCAGAATGTTCAGAAAGCTCATCGCATTTATATCTCAGTTTTGCCTTTCCAATTAGTTTCCACCACTGAATGCATTTGACCATAGTTTATTAGAAGAACTTAAAGAGAGAGAAACCAAGCATACAAGTGTGCGCAAATATACCAAACAATCGTTGAAGACCAAAAAGTTGAAGAAATGACTGATGCATTATGCAAACAGATCGTCATAATCAATTGGTAAACAGCTTCTAGAATGTTTAGCCCCCCTATCAAATAAGCCATATATCGTAGAAAATTTACAGGCTAACTAGAATTGGCAAAGAGGATAAAATTGAAGCACAACTTAAATGTTTAAGTTCCTATGCTGCAGCACTCACATCTTAGGACAATAAAAGGACACCCGCACTTGTGCAAAACAGACACGTATAATTATGCAGACAGAGACATATGAAAAGGAATTGTCTGGACCTATTTCATCATAGTAGTCGCTCTTGTCATATCCGTGAGGGTCAAATACATCTTTACTGAAGCAAGAACCAATCTGATCAATATCTTGATACCTCACCGCATGCAGCAAGAAATCTGGGTTTCGATAGTCCTTCCTGTTGCGCACTTCTGCATTGAAGCTTTTCCCAGCTTTCTTATAATCAAGGAACTTATTTATTTTCCTCTGCAGAAATTTAAAGAAAATGGAAAGTATATCAAACACAAGACAGAGGAACTGAACATTCCAAAAAAAAAGTAATATATAACAGGGAGAGAAACAGAAATAAATGAAAAGAAATAAAATGAGCACAAAATAATAAAAAAACTGTTGGAAGAAGGAACATACTTGCAACTCCTCGGAGCATTTGACTTTTGGTGGTGGTGGAAGGAACTTATCTAACGGGTCACCATCTTTTTGCTCTTTTATTGTAGCCTCTGTAGCATCTTTAACCTCTAACTCATGCACTCCATAGTTCATTTTATCAGATTGTGATGGATCAGATACTTGGGGAGTTGCTTGATTGCTAGGCGTTGGAACCTGAGCTGTTCCAGGAGGTGTTCTATCATGAAAATCACCTGCCACAAACAACTTTAGATAGTTAGGCACATATATAAGGGCCCACCTTGACAGAAACAATGCAAAAAATCACATGGGATCTGTATGGGATAACTTCCATCACAATCGTGATTAGCAAACTTAGAAAGAGGTGAAAAAACACATACAGAGCCCACTATAACTGTGTGTATAACAAGGAAAAAAGGTAAAAAGAGAAAAGCCAACATTTCTTAAATTTTCAACAAGCCGACGACTTAAGCAATCTGTGAGGACAACGCCAAATCGAAAAAAACATATTATTTGCAACACTATTGATGTTGACATCACATCTAATTCATTACTTTCATGAGCTGACTTGATTAAACTTAATCCAACTACCAGTAATTCGATACTCCATTGCCACCAAAGAAACCCCAAAATCGTCAAAAGTATCAGAAACTTCACGTAGCAAGTTCAACCTGATATAAAGTTATCAATTGAACTCCAGAACAGGCCCTAATGACTCATTCACAATACAGCTAAATATATTAGAGAGAGAGAGAGAGAGAGAGAGAGAACATCCTGACAAATAAAATAAAAATAAAGAACTACGCAGACCAATAACATTATTAGCAACGCATGACCAAAGAAACAAATCCGCAATAACAAAAGGATAGACAAAACACAGAATGGCGAAACTCGAAGCTCATATACTAGAAAGTAAACCAAGTCATACCATTTGCAGATTGTAGATCAGTGCCCAGCATGACACGACCACTTCCCCCTATTTCCCCTTCCTGCAATCACACATTGCACCCAAATCAGAAATCAAATTTCAAAACTCTTTCGGTAACCAGACACAGAAAACCTAAATTAGTTTGCCATACCTTCTAGGGGCCAAGATACCATTCAAATTGGACGTAGAAAACAGATAAAAGGCTGAGTCTTCAGCCAAAAAATCTCAAAAACAGTTAAAGGAGAATATGATTTTCAGGATTCAAACAAAGTAATCTCTTTACCTAGCTGATCTTAAATGCTTAAATTTTCCAGGTTCTAGACCAATCAAACTCCAAGCACAAAAAAATAAAAATAAAAATAAGCCTTTATCACTGTCATGTTTTCCAGAGACTAAAAAAAAAAAGTAAGAAAATAAATTAGCAGCCTAGGAGAACAACCTCAGGCTCAGGAGACATCGCAACTTCATCATGGCCGTAATCCACAATAGCGAGCTTCCTTCTGCTGCTCCTCGCATCATCCGAAGCCACAGCCTGTTGCTGCAGCGTCGGCGACGCGAAAAAAGCCTGATTCTGCTGCTGCGGCGTGGAGGGACGGAACTGACCTTTACCAGGAGTCGAATTCTCCTCGTCAACCACATCTAGCGGCGTATTTTCCTCGTTTCCCCAATCACCAATCACCATTCTATCGCCGTCCGCCATGGAAGCATCTTCCGCACTCCTCGGCTCTCCCTCATCGTCGTCTCGCGGCGGTTCTCGCCGCTCCTCTTCTCCTCCGCCTTTTTCCTCGGCGTCCTCCATCTCGTCGTCCTCTTCCTCGTCGTAGTACATAGATAGCAAGGCGATTCCCTCCGACTGCTTCTTTCTCGACGCCATCGGAGCTAGGGTTCGAGGATCGGGATAGGACAAAGTTGGGGGCAAACTCGAAGGTGAATATAATTAGGGTTTCGATTGCTGTTTCGAACTAGTTTTCCTGCGAAATTCGAGAGGAAAAACGCTTCTATGAAGCTCAAAACTGAAGAATTTGGAAGAAAATTGTCAAAATGGTAAAGGATTTGGAGGGAGGGAAAGTGGTTTTTTTTTCCTTTTTTTTTTTTTTGGGTCACTTCGTTTGACGGATATGAGCTACAAAGCAGGTGAGAGAAAACAAAACCACAGTGATGATGTTACAGGGCCTAATTTTAAGGTGCTTGAATTTGGGCTCTCTTGCCATTAGGTCCATGTTTAATTAGAGACCAAAACATACATCACTTTCCATTTATGGAAAGAAATTACATATTTTCATAAATTGAAAAAAAAAGAGGCAATTTGAATCCTTTTTTTCCTCAAGATCCTTGAACGACCCCTCCCTCTCTCTCCCTCCTTTCTCTTTCTCTCCCACTGCCACTGATGAGATAGACACCGGAGATTCACGATGGCAACCATCGAGCAGCTTCTTTGCGTCTTCAGCTTCTTCTCATCTTCGGCTTCTTCAATGTCTCTATCGTCGTGGGTTGCCTTCGCAAGAAAACTTTGAGCAAAGGGTCCTTCATTGTGACAAGTAGAACAAGATCACCACAACACTTGCTGGCAGATTAGGGCATAATCTTCTCACCTGGTGGAGATCTCAACATCACTTTTGTGAGAGAGGGCTGTACATTAGTTAGTTTTTGTCGGTTTTCACTCAGTCGGTTATTGTCGATGGCGGCCAGTTTTCAAAATAGGAAACCAACAACCAACCGTGTAATCAAATAATCAGTCAGTTTTTGATCAATAATGGTCAGTTTTGTGGCGGTCAGTTTTTAAATAGAGTAACCAGTTAAGATACTTCTAAAAGCAATCAAACAGGATATTAAGTTTAATTGAAAAAATAACAGTTAAAAAAAATGGTCCTAAAACTTGCTGATGCAATTACATTACAAGTTCCAAACCTTTATAGACATGCACTAAAGAATGACCAAGTAAATATATCACACATCCCTAATTACAACTTCCTAAGTACATACACAAATGAAAGCATGTTTAGATCAATCAAGACATTATCTACAAAATCACATAACTGGTATTACTGATTAGTATATATTATATTATTATTATTATTATTATACATATAACTAAACTGATAGTTTGATAACATATTTTAATGGGACGTTGAATTGCACATGGTCGACCAACCAACCAAAATCTTCCTTCCAAAAAGTCGACTACTAGATTCATGCGATGCGGTCGGTTTTTGAACCGAAAGAGTTGGTTTTGGCTTAAAAATCATTTTTTTTTTTATTTTCTCCAGTAGGTTGGAGGTCAGTTTTGGTTGGTTTTGATTTTTTGGTTTTTTTTAACAGCCCTAATAAGAGTTACTCATAGTTGTGGCCATATCAACTATATGAGATCTGTTTGTGGCCATCGCAAAGCTTTGGCAGTGAGTTATGATGAAAACTTTGGAGTTGGAGCACAAAATCGGAGTCTAAGAGTCGGTTTATGGTAGTGGTCTCGTTAGACGCACATTGGCAAGAGTCGACGGCAAGCAACACATGGACGGAGGCGCTAAGGCGTGTGGTGGAAACGTGGAGGGCAATATGTGTGTTTTTGGATTTTTCAAATTTGAGAGCTAAAATACGCTATTACTTTTCTTACTCCAGAATTATACCATTAATTTGTATTTCCTCCTCTAAATATGCAATTTACCTCCTTCTCCTAAAGCATACAAGGGCCTTCATGTTTTTTTGGGCTAGGAAAGGCCCTTCATGTTAGTAGTGGTCTTGACAAATGTGCTAAATTAAAACTCCACTATAAAATTGTGCTATGTAGTGTAATTTTCTCTAATGGGATTTGCACCTCCTTTTTAGTCTTTAATATTTTAATTTTAAATGATGTAAATAGTTAGACATTATTTGAGAAATAAAAATTAGATGGGGGATCTAAGCCCAGTGGTAACTCATCGTACCATTCAAACAACAATGGTTGTCAGGTTACTCTAGCAATCGGGATTTGTGGTAGCAAGACAAGTTATGGATAATTAACCCAACGAACACTTCAATACTTGCCAGAATCTTGATGGCAAAGGGTCCTTACCTGACCCTTGTCCCATCGGAGAAAACTCACCCCATCAAAGGCCTAGGGTAATTCGTTTATCCATTTATTTTTTTATTGTTTCAAATTTCAATTCATTAATAGTGCAAAACCCTAACTACATGGCCCTTATTTAACTACTTAAACATATATTTAATTAGATTGCATAATTTTATGAAACTTTTTTTTTACAACTTGAACAACATTTTTTTAATTTTTTAAAAGATAACTTGACTATTTAATTTTAATTTAAAACTATTTTTTTTTTTGTTAAAACAAAAATTGTAACATAATATAGTGGTTTAACAGTCATCAGTCATCGAAAACATATATATTACTCGAGTCATATAGTTTTGCATAGTATCAAAAGAGACATAATTATCAAAAACTAAGTACGAAAAAGCGCGGGCTATCCACTTCCCATGACTCCACTCTAATCATTCACAGCTTCTCTACCAATCTATCAAATATTACTAACAGGTTGCTTACCTACAGTATGAACATTCTTGGATAAGCTTTCACTCAGCAAGTAAAAACTTATAACTTGTAAAACATTTAAAATATCATACAGCAATAGTATGCATGTGCTGATTATTCTCAATTATGATCTTGTCTTTTTTTTATCGTGCCCGAATAGTTGCATCAAATGCGTGCAATCATTGAGAAGTTAGGGTTTGTAAGGTCTCAATAACACCGTGATCTATTTTATTTTTAATTATGTATTTAAAATCTTAACCCTCTCCGTAAGTCAAGGGTTGGTACGACCCTTCAATTAATTCATTCTTAAGGGTTTCAGTAAACTAATTAGTGAGTATGTAGTATGGCATGTCATCACATACTTTAACATAAAATTTAAGCATTCTTTACTACTTAGTAAAAATATGAGAAATTTTATTTTTAAATTATTCATGTTGTATGAGAGATTCCTCCTTACCTACTTTCTTGTCGTAGATTTCTCTATTTGTCTAGAATTTCCTACCTTCTATCTGGACAAATTCTATATAAAATATCCATTAAGAGTGTATAAGAGTAACTTCATTTTATGCTATTTATATTTTAGCATAATCGTAAGGATTTTGAATCATTATTATAGATTGTAATTCCTTTCATAAAAAGAGCATTAAATTTGTTATTTCTATTACAAGCATTAATTAATCAAATCCTCATAAAATTTAGTGTCCCTTAATTGTGCTTAATTGGTATTAAAATTGATAATTGATTAATTTAAATAATTAATTAATTATCTTATTGTTACTAAGTCTATATGATTTCAATTGACTAAATTAGAAATTACATAACCTTGTGGTCCTTATTACAAAACCTTATGGTCCTTACACAAAGTTCTAATCAACCATTTCCTTAATTCATAGTGGGCTTGTAATTGGTTCAAGCCATTAAGCCCAAAAACGATCCTAAAGAGTTCTATACATCGTATCGTTAAAACTTTGACCCGAGTAGCTTTCTGGACTAAGGCGGGTGTTGGACCTAGATCTAACATCATAGTATCAAGAATCTAGCGTATTGGGTTTTAATCATAGCCATGCTAATGTTTATTTGAAAACTATTAAAATTTTTTACTTTTATGTTTTAGAAACTATATCCTTTTAACTCAAGTTTTATATCAAAATCACACTTTAAAATATCATCCGAAATTTGTTAAACACTAAATCTTAGACTTGTATACTATGTCTTGGGAATCTTAATTTCTTACATTATTGAAAAACAAGATTGTGATGCTCAGCAAACATTATTTGTTAAAACCAATACCAGGAGGTACTTTTTGGTTAGTTTTTTAAAAGTTACTGCAAAATTATATGTTAAAGACAGTTTTTCTTTTAAAGTTTTTTTTTTTCATGGAAGTTACTTGTTTTGAATGCAGGATTTAAAACTTTCATGCTCATTTAAAAATCTTATTCACTGTCTTTAGCATACTCATCTTTCTGTTAATTTTTTGCAAACTTTACCGATTAAAATATTTTAACAGTTTTTATTTATCCAATTTAAAGTCTATCTTAGAGACACATTTTGACGAAATTTTCTCCCTGAAATTTGTCTGCCTCATCAAAATATAAACGTTTTGTGTTCAGCGAAAATCGTAATTCAGCCTTGAGCAGCTCGAAACTGTGAAAAACTGTTTCAGCCCAAAATACAGTTTTTGGACAGTTTTGGAAAACTATCCATAACTGTATTTTAAAGACAGATTTTAGAAAAAGTTTCTTCATGAACATTGTCTATCTTATTGAAAATTAAAACTTTTGTATTCAGCAAAAATTGTAATTCGGGCTTGGAATGGCTAAAAAAGGTGGCTGTCCGTTGGAGGCAGTTTTGGACAGCAACAAAAAATTGTTCAGCCTTAGGTAGTTTTGGAAAACTACCCAAAAACTTATCTGAGATTCAAAACTGCATTTTTGCTTTATGGAGTTTTATTCAAAATATCAAACTCTAAATGTTTTGTGCTCGAAAAAAGTTTTAAATCGGACTCTAAGTTTTTTGTTTACGCGTTTAAAATTAGTGGAAAAATTTTCCACCATACCAAAACTTGTAAAAATCTAACCCTAGCACGTACATACTAACTTTTATCATACTACAAATACAAAACTAAACTAACCAACACCTAAAATAATTATGACAAACCATAACCACCCCAAAACATAAGCTAACCATAAAAATACAAACTTTGAACTTACTAAAAGATTAAAGGAAAAATTTAGAACTTTTTACCCTTTGTAGAAGTTTCTTGACTAAAAATCACTCTAGAATTTGTTATCCTTACTCCTTTTGGCTTGGTTACCTCTAGAACATAAAAATCACTAAATAAAAATGCAATCTTTGTTTTGTCTAAGGACATGATGTGTATGGTCAAGGATATTTCCCTTGAAGAATTCTCTTTAAATCTTCTTAGGATTAGTAAATCGTTCCTTCTTTCTTCTTACTCTTGTTTTGATCTCTAACACAAACTAACTAAGCACAAAAATAAATCTTTTTCTTAGCTAGGAAAATAAGGAGAAAGTGTTTATAAAATACCTTGATAAAAACACCCTAAAACTTCCTCTTTTCTCCTTCTTCTTCTTATCTTGGAGCAAGGATTTTTATGGTGAGGAAATGGAAGAAAAACATCTTAGAGTATGGCTTGGTGTGAGTTTGATTTTGGAGTGGGGAAATGAGAGGAAAATTTTTTTGAAGAGTTTTAGGGAAACTAAGGTATGGGAGAGAAATAGGGGAAAATGAAGTAAAAATATGGTCATTTGCTTGTACACCTATTTGTAGACTAAACTTAATTAATCCCTCCTACCTAACCTTAGTTTAATTAGGTTCTAAGCACTCTTAAGTGAGCTAAATATTTGCTTAAGGGAGCCTAATGTGTGGCGCCACTCCTTGGTGAGGTGTGGGTGAGTTTAAGCTTCATAATGGCAAAAGATCAACTCACATCAAGGTACATCAAGGTAAATCAAGTAGTCATTCTTGAAGTGTGATTTTGTTCTTAAAGATTACCACTAAGTAGATGAATTTTATATTGGCGGGAGATGACTAACTTAGTTGACAGGAAATTTTAATTTCTGACGGGTCTTTTCCTATTTTTCAGATATAGTTAGACACAAATCTTAGTGTAAATCAATACCGATATATGTTTTAATCGCGTATCGATTTTTTATTGTTTTTAGTCTTAAAATTATTTATAGATTTAATAAAAAAATTAAGACTTGATTTCTTTGCATCTAAACTGGGTAACGATTTAGTTTTGTGACAATGTAAATTTTTGACTTTCTGTAATATTTTCTATCGAAATTGCTACTTGTATAACTTCATTTTTAATTAATTGACAATTAAGGACTTATTATGCGTTAAAGTGTTTCTTGGTATACTGCTAATTTTATACTGTACTTGAAAATTCTTGTAATTAAATTTCTTAAATTATTTATGGATTGAAATTTCTTCCGCCTTAAGTCGCAGTAGAATTTATTAATCGAATATTAAATCATGAAAGTTAATAAATTTAACTTTAAAATTTACAATAGAATTTTGGAATATTTTGTATTAATTCCATAAATCTTTCAGTTACAAAAATTAAACATGATATTTTCAAGAAAATGCTTGACTTAAATATGTAAATTGTATTATTTAATTATAAGATTTTCTTAGTCATTACACTAAAAGGCCTAAATAAAAAAAATAAAAATCATAAAATTCAATGGTAGATAACTGAGATGTAAGTATTAATATTAATACATGCATAAAAGCAGTGACGGAGCTAAGATTTATTGGTAGGAGCCAAATTTTCTTTCTATCAAGATTATACTAATACATAGAGAACTATTAATTTAAGAGAGGCCAAGACTAATTTATACACATATCTACTCTATTTAAATTAAAACCACTATATTTATTAAAAAAAAACTAGGCGCCATGGCCTTCCCCTGCCTCCTCTCTCTTTGTCATTACATAAAAGGCTCGGAATTCTTTTCTTATTTGAATCTTAAGGGCAGGCCTTATATAATTCTAATGAATATCATAATCTAACATAAAATTAAAATTAAAGAAATAAATAGGGTTATGGATCCCTATACACATACTTGTCATCTGCCCTTTTCGGGTCGAGGACATGCAAATAATTAAATTGGTAGGTAAAATCGCTATCTCTATATGCAACTGATAACATTGTGTTTTATGATTTATGAAGATATTAAACAAACTAAAACAAAACAAAAATGCAACATCGACAACTTCCAAATAAAGGGAAATTGGAGCAAATGACTAAAAGCTACCCTCCAAGCCTATGGATGTAACACCCCGAAGTTAATTAAGTGTAATTAAAATGCTAAATGGTGGGTTAGTGTGCCATAATGAGTGTTTTAGAACTTAATTTGATTATTTTGTGAAAATTAAGAAAAAAACTTATGTTATTTTACTCTTTTAATGATTTTTAATTATTCTAAATTGTTTTTGATTGTTAATTTAATTTTCAATGAAGCAATTTGATTTTGAAAACAGTGTATTGTTGCACACAGTTTTGTACAACTGCTTTTTCTTTTTCTCTATTTATTTTCGCTCTCTCTTTCTTCCTCTCATTTTCTCTCTCCTCTCTCTCGCTCACCTCTCTCGTCTCTCTCTCTCGGATTCCCTCACTCTCTCTCATTCTCTCTCCAAATTTTGAATCAAATTCGTTTTCAAGCTTCGGGATTGTGGATTGAAGGCTCGGGAACGCGATTGAGCAACCACAAACTCGATTCAAGCTTCGATTCAAGATTAGTTTTCAAAATTTTAAAACTTTTTACATTTTTCAAATTTTCTTCTATTTTGAAATTTAAGAGTTTTTAAGCCTAGAAAAGCTTCAATCTAAGTTAGATGGACTTAGATTAGCTAGAATGCAAACTTTATTTCATCAAAAACGGATTGAAATCAAAATTTTTCATTTTTTCTCTATTTTCTCCATTTTCGGATTTTTGAGAAAATCTTGTTCAAAACTTGTTTTAATTCATTAAAAAGTGTTCTATTATGATTTTCTATTGTTTATGATGATTATCCATGCCTGGGAATTGAGAAAAACAGGTTG